>ML685840.1:7965851-8003466 GCA_007922175.1 Pelusios castaneus | reverse complement strand
AAAATCCCACTTCGTCAGACGCTTTGAAGCGTCTGACGAAGTGGGATTTTCTCCCACGAAAGCTCATGCGATTAATAAATCTGTTAGTCTTTAAAAGTGCCACAAGACTCTGTTGTCTTACCACAATACAGTTTGGCTAGCCTTGGGAGTAAGCTTTGAAATGTAAAGGGCTGCTTTCTAACTGTGCCCAATATTGCTCCTGGCTCAGAGGTGATCTACGTTAATGTAATCGTAGCGTGCGTGTACCAAAGCTGTTCTACAAGTCGCTACTCCAGATTACAAATTGTACTTAAATCGAAATAAGTGGAAGTACGTAACACCCTTAAAAATGTAAAACCCAGAAAAGAATTTGAAAGCTATCTGTCTAAAGAAGCAAGTCCTATAGCACATGGTGAGTCATCCAGTAGCCCTTTGCCTTCCTTTAGTGTTAACTGCTACCAGAACATCAGCTTTTAAAATGCTTCTTTTACCTGGGCAGTTTACAGAGGCCCGTTCAGAGGAAGGCTTCAAAGGAGAAACCTTGCAGACAATAATACAGAGCAGTAAGCAGCAGGGAAAAGACGTGTTTTTATATGACAGATTCCTTTGAGAGAGCTTGCCCTTCATCCTTGCTCTCTTTTTACTTATGGTTTCTGCTGGTGGTGAATTATAATTGATGTGAAAGAACAAGCATTCCTGACAAACGTATTGTCAGCACAGAAGTCTGACTTGCAGTAAGCAAGCCAAAAATGCTGTTGCTGACAGTGTTTGTGAATGTAAAATGGTTCAAATAGCTCAGAAGAGTGATACATGTAGACTAGCAACAGTGGCCCGCAGCCAAGCTACCAGCATGTCATGAAATTCAGTCTCCAACCCGGAAGATGCACAGGTACAATAGCTCTGTGCAATTGGAGAACATTAAATGATTTCACTTCTCTGTCTCAGTGCAGGCTTCTCAAGGGCAGAAAGTCAGCTAGCAGTGGACTAGATTCATGGTTTAAAATCTCTCAACACGCTCACACAGTTAGCACTAACAGAGGCTAGGCATCAAGGACACAGGGCTTGGATGGCAAGGAATTGGCATGCAAACCAAGCAACGGCAGAGAGGAATTAAAGTTTAGTGTGACGCCGAAGCCCTAGTTCACCTAAGCGTTTGGTGTCAGAATTCAAATGTCAGCACTAACTTGTTCCTTAAGAGCCCAGACCTGCAGGTTGCTGAGTGCCTTCATCTCCCATTACAAAAAAGGTCTCTCAGAATGGGGACCAATATATTTAATGGCACTTCTTTTTTTGGTAAGAATGTGAAGGTTACACCTAGGGCGCTGGCTGCATTTCATAATCAAATGGTTACATTCTACCTACCTCCATTCCTCTGGATTTTCAATTCGTTTTTCCATTTTACACTGCCCGCCCCGAACTCTGGAGTAGTTTCTCCAGGCACTGTTAAATAGCTCTCTCTTTACCCCAGAAATGGCTGCACTCCACAAGGAAATGAAGCGATACATCTATAGTCTGTATCCCAGTTTGTTGAGTGTGTTTGTTAAGCTTTGTTGGGTTGAAAGGCACCAAGGACTGTCATACAGAATGTAAACTCATTTAACTTTAACTGCTTTGACTTTGTGACTGTCACAAACATTATTATTACAAGGAACAGTAGTTCTGAGTCTGTTCATTTGGAAAAATGTTTGCACTGTACTTTATAAACTGTGCAGTAGCTGAGTCCTGACCCAGTCTGCTGGGTGACAGCAGAATCACTTAAAGCTTCAGTAGCAGTTGGACCATCAGGGTCTTAACTAGGACATACTAATTATTTTAGAGGGGTTTTTTTTGGTAAAGCAAATTGGCAAAACACTGGAGTAAAAGATGAGTTAATTCAGTAGCCAAAATATGTCTTCCTCTTTAACATGGAGGTAGATTTTGACATGAATGGCCTTCTGCTGGGGTTATAATACCATTCAGCACCTTTACATCTCAGAGTGTCTCACATAGGTTGGTATTTTTATCCCCATTTTACAGATAGGAAAACCAAGGCTGAGGCAGTGAATTGCCTAAAATAAGCATTGCATGCTGGATCTATATTCTCCAGGACCACACCTTCATTTTATTCAAATGAGGGGTATCTTTTGACCTCTGGATGAATTGCCAGTCTGGCTCCCTAAACTCTGCTAATTTTGGATTTGTCTGAGTTAACTGCTTTCCAAACGCATAAACAAAACAAGAGATTTGTTAGGGGATTTTTGTTTGTTTGTTTGTTATTTTTAAAGTAAGTTTACGGGAGTACCAACATTTGCCCAATGGTTTTCCTGCTCATGCTCATGCTCAAGCCCTGGAGCCTGGCATGAGGTTTGCGAGGGCAAGCTACATTGACAGGATTTAATCGAACATCCAAAAATCTCTACGTTAAGCCACTGGCCTGTTCAATCTTGAATATGTACTGTCAAAAGAAATGTGATGAATTTTCTCCCAAATAAAATTTGGATATGAAAAATACCCCAAACCTTCTGTCACACTGACATCAGGATTTATCCTTGCAATTCATCTCCAGGCTTCATCCTTGGCTAGACTGAAAGGCTCTCCTTGAATGACAGCATTGTTCCTAGATACCGCAAATCTCACTTCACTTGTTTCATAAAATGTAAAATTGTAAAATCAAGAGTTGCAGCCCAAGAGAGAAGGCGTGGGGAAAACTAACCCTTCACAGCCTCATTTTTGGAGGTGTTCATCTCTAGCTTCCACTGATTTAAATGGGGCTGCTGGTACTCGGTACCATTGAAACACAGGTGACTGATTCCTGTGACTTAAGTGAAAAATGTTCTAATCTGCCTCCTGCGAGATGTGGATTTGAGTCCTTCAGAGTGACTCACCCCATTCAAGGTAGTTGTGATGCATTAAAAAAATGAGTCACATCAACCTCTCCTCCACTAGAATTCTTCCATGAACATTACTGACGAGCTGATCCTGATCTTGGGCATGTGCACTCCAATAGCTCCCAGTACGGTAGCCTCTGGGATAAAAGCAAATAAGCCACTGAGCCAGGGTGTTAGAGAGTAAACGAGACACAAAGTTAGTCTGAAGCAAGGAAGGAAGGTTAGGTGGAGAGTGAGTGGCATATTTACAAGAGCCACTTGTTACCTTCTTTTCCTTGTAATGCATTAGAGCTCCAGGCCTTATGTCTTTTACATGTGTGTCATTTCGGGACTGCTCAGCGTGACTGTTTGAATTTACATCCACAAAAGAGCACTTCTGAAAAGCCTGAGGAATTAAAATACTGCAGGTTAGCAGGAGACCACTTTGCTTTTTACACAGATCCCTCCAAATAAATTCGATTAGAAAGAGGACATTTGTCTGAAGGTTGAAAGCTGGAACCTGCTGTTGCCAATGTTGGTAAAGCTTGAGATTTAGATTATCAGCAAAAGCACAAAAGAAAAGGAAAAGAAACCCGCCCCAGCCCTAGGTTTAGTGGCGGCCTGCTACTGTAGTGACTATCTGAGTGAAACGTTTTTGTCAGCTCAGGTACCAGCTCCTGCCTAGCAAGATAAACACTGCATTGCATGTAATGAATTTGGCCTCGTGCCATCCTTGTTAGACAGAGGGACGTGACTGAGGCACAGAGTGGGGCTAGGAACTGCCCAAGATTAAACCGGAAGACCAGGATAGAGCTGAGAACAAAAACCCATGTCCTACTCACAAGTACACCCCTAATGAAATGACTTCATTTCTCAGCATCACTTAATCCTACTTAATCCTCAGCCTGCCTTCTTTGCTAGCACATAAAACAACGCCCAAAGCAAGAAACAGATCCTTAAGGACGTGTCTCTACTATATCAGAGAGCAAATCTGCCTCGCCTGCACTAGCACTCTTAGAAGTCTTGGCAGCTGTTGCCACTCAGGCACTAAAGCCTGCAGGGGACAGAGGGGGTGAGAGCCCAAGTTGCAGCCTTTCCCCCACAGCTATTTCAGGCAGGGGACGAGGGAGAGCCCTGCAAGCAGCAGGCTATGGACCCAGGCTGGGAGGTTCGCTCACAGACGCAGAATAGACACAACCTCAGACTCTGATTCTACTTTACTGTCCTAACCAGTTTTTATTAATTCCATGTGAGCTTCATTTCCAATGGCTGTTTTGTCAGTCTCTGATCAGCCCCCATATTCTGCACTCGGAAACACATTTTATCAGCGAGTCTGGGAACAGGAGCTGTTGCAAGTGAGCTGTCTGTGGTAAAGAAAAGGTGGCATGTGGGTTTGGGCCCCTCTTGCACTGACTGGGTTCATGGGGCCCAGGCCAGAGGCTGCGGTGCGCGGTGCTCCTGCCACTCCCCTGGGCTGGCTGGTCTGCTCCAGGGGGCGCGGCAGGTCTGTGCATTGCAGCTGTGCTCCAGAGGTGGGGCTGTGAACAGTGTGGCCTCCGGCAACAGCTCTCCGGAGCCAGGAGCACTGTCAGGCCACTGTGCTGGGCCTCCGTGAGGCAGGCTGGCCCGGCCAGTCCCCAGGAACCCCAGCGTGGAGGCGCAACAGCGCTCTTAGCCCTGGCATATCACCACTGGAGGCTGCAGCGTGTGCCAGCTTGCCCTGTCCCCTGGGGCAGACCAGCCAGTCTGGGGAGTGGGGGCAGGCGTGCCACACACCACAGCTTCTGCCCCAGGGTTCCCCCTCGCGTTCTCCCCCCCCCCCCCCAGGCAGGGCACTACTATGGTGACGGGGAGGGGGGGGCCTTAATCTGGCCATGGTCCTAGCTAACTGCAGTTGCACCTCCACAAATTCCAGTAACTGAGGGTCGGTCTCTACTGACAGTGGCAAATTTGCTGCCATCAGTGCAAACTCCCAGGTTTGACTGAGGGGGCTGCGAAGTTCCATTCAGTCGATCGAGTAACTCCCCCCTCAAGTGGAGTAGCGCTGGGTGGAAGGGCATTTCCCTTCGACTCAGCACAGTGGATACACTATGGTAAGTAGGAGTCAGGCAGTCAAAGAGAGAGAAGCGAGTTATGTTAAGTAACTTGTGTATCGATCCTCAACTGCCGTCGAAAACTGTGGTACGTGTAGACCAAGGCATGACCTTTATTGCGGCCCTTACTAACACTTCCATTCCCTTCTCCTGTGCTCGGGTCCTAGCCACACACATGGCACGTATGGCTGGGAACCTGGCAGGCAATATTAAAATAGACAACAGAAGCTTGATGCATTCATGCAGCCATGTGAAACCACAGCATGTGCCTAGGCCTAGAAAAACCCTATGCTAATGAAAAGTAAACACTGAGGTGTGGGGATGTCATGGGGGGGAAAGGCGTGGGAATGGCAGGTATGGCCTGCAGGTTCACACTGTACAGCAGCAGGGCTCTTTTGAATGGCATCTCTGACAACGTTTGCTATGTACATATGACAGCGAAGTTGCCCTCCTGCAGCTCCTGGCAGAAACTCACTTGCTATTCTCTCTCTCCATTTCCTCAGATACCTGGTTTCTTTCCCTCCTGACCCACCATCAGCTTTCTGGTGTGCCATGATCCTCACCAATTCCACTCTCCCTGCGTCGTCTCTGTCCATTTGTTAGTCTTTAAAAGTGCCACTTGACTCTTTGTTTGTTGTGCTGAACTAGACTGACACAGCTACCTCTCTGGAACGTGCCCCTGATTTGTTTCCCTATTTCCCTTCCCTATCCTGCAGCTCCTCGCCCTCCCTTTCCTCCAGCACTCTAAAACCTAGCCTATCTAGACTGTAAGTTCTTCAGGCGGGTATCAGCCACATTACAGCAACCATTCTCCAAGGTGGGGATTGCTAAGGAGTTCAGGGCCTAGAAACCCCATCTTTTCCTCCTGCAGCAACGCTCTGGTACCGATCAAGTCCTAGCAGAATAAGGTTTGCTACTAAGTAAGTCCTTTGCTTATTGCACCCCAGAGTGGGGGCACTCAAGACTCTCTCCTTACTAGGCAGAGCTGGCTTCTCTCTAATATTCTTGGAGATCCAGCCCAGTTCAAGGGGAGGGACTTGAAGCTATTAGGGCCAGAAGGTGTACAATGGACAGGTGTTCAATGCCAACGACATAGCACAGTGGGAGTTCTGCTAACATACGTTTGCATGTTTGTGTTGTCAGTAAGGTAAATCAGCAGTATACAGAAAAACTGCCTGCCAGGGAGTGAGTAACAATGAAAATTAATTACGCCATTATAACTAGGACAGTGATATTGGTGTTGCAAGTAATGTGTAACTATGTAATTAATTCATGCCACTACCATGCAATTTATAGCACTAATTATTGGATACAGTCAGGTACTTCCTCCAGTACAAGATCCCCTCCTCCCCATTACTCCCTTTTCAAATTATGAACACAGACAGGAAACTTAACTCATAGTGGAAAACTGAGGCAGACACTCCCAGTCCTCTCAGTTTTTAAATAAGTTCTTTTTATAGACCCCTCTTTTTACTCAGATTCACAGAGCTTAAGGCCAAAAAGTACATCACAGGCCATTAAATGTCATCCAATTACCCTTGCATGGAGCCCAATAATAGCTGTTTTGCTAAAGGATATCTGCCAGAAAGGCATCTAGTCATGATCTGAAGACCAGTAGATGGGAGAATCCACCACTTCCCTTTGGGATCTGATCCAATGGTTAACCACCTCACTGCCAAAATTTGTGCCTAATTTCTAATTTGAATTTGTCTGGCTTCAGTTTCCAGCCATTGTTTCTTATTATCCTTTTCTTCGCTAGATTAATGAGCTATTTAATACTCCGTATTTTCTCCCCAGGAAGTTAAGTATGTACTGTAATCATGGCACTGCTCAGCCACCTTTCTGATAAACTAAACAGAATGAGCTCTTTAAGTTTCTCACTCCAGACCTCCAATAATTGTTTTGGCTCTTTTCTGCACTCTCTCCGATTTCTAACTTGCTTTTCAAAGTGTGAACACCCAAACTGACTGCAATGTTCTAGTACTCGTCTCCCTGATACCTTATACAGAGGTGAAATCACCTCTCTACTCCTATTCAGCACTCCTCTCTTCATCCGTCAACCAAGGATTCCATTCGCTCTTTTTGCCACAGCATTGCACCAGGAGCTCATGGTCAGTTGCTTGTCACTAGCACACCTAAATCCTGCTTTCCAAGATATAGTTGCCCATTCCTTCCTTGTTCCTAGATGTAAAACGTTGCATTTAGCTATATTAAACACATTTTGTTTAAACAGATCCACTTACCAAGTGATTCAGATCACACAGCATGATTGCCAAAGCTTTATCATTATTCACCACTCAATCTTTACATCACCCACAAATTTTATTGGCAGTGATTTTATATTTACTTCCAGATCGTTCATGAAAATGTGTCAAACTCTATGGAACCCAAATAGAACCAGCCACATTTGATGATGATTCCTCATGGACAACTATTTTTTGAGATATGTCAGTCAGTCAGTTTTTAATCGAGCTGTGTGAAGGACAATTCTTTTTCACAGAAATTTTCTCATTCAAACTTTGTTTTCATTTTGCATTGTTCTTAATCCATTTAACGTGTGATCTATGGCAACTGTGTAGTTCCAGTGTCTTAAACCAGAATGTCATACAGTACTAAATCAAACACCTTAAAAAAGTCCAAGTATATCCAATCAAATGTGTAATCCTTCCCACAATGAAATCAGCTTTGAGTAGACCTATTCTCTGTAAAACCACATTGATTGCCATTAATTATAGCACTATTCTTTAATGCTTCTATTGAATCCCATATCAGTTTTTCCGTTACTTTGCCCAGGACTGCTATCATGTTAACTGAGTGGGTCATCCCACTTGCCCTTTTTGAATATTAGCACAACATTTGCAATTTACCAGTCTTCTGGAATTTTTGTCGTAATCCAGCATTTATTAAACCTTAACATCAGTGGGCTAGAGATCTTCTCAGTCAACTTTTAGGATTCTTGGGTGCAAGTTATGTGGGCCTAATTTAAAAATGTTTACCCCTAACAGAGCTGTCTAACATTCTCCTCTCTAGTACCCTTATTCTGCTCTCTGACTTTCCATCAGACCCTCCTTCCAAACCCTGTATTATCTTTGTCCCCACTAACCATTCCATTCACAGCCTAGCAGAGGAAGAGCAGTGGGGCAGTTGGGGCACCTGAGAGAGATGGGAGAAGGAAAGGTAACCTCATTGCCTGTTAACCCAGTGCTGCAGCAGCCCCTGGCATTCAGAAGGACGCACTGCAGGGAAAATTGTGTTCTCTCCTTAGCTGTCTGTTTCAGATGCCAGTGGGTGACGCCAGAGAGGAGTGGAGGGGCAGGGGGCATGAATGCCACCCATGATGCCTAAAATTGGCAGGTCTATCTCATATATTAAAAGCATTTTTAGGAAACACCATACCCACTGCTGAGTTGTTGATTAGATAATGTCTATAGAGTGCTCTTGAATATGTGAAGTGCTCCATAGAGCCTATGTATTATTAAATAACCACAATGTAACCTAACCCTAACTGAAATCCCTATGTGCTCAATCCCTTTCTCCTGTCATACATGGAAGCAGTATGTATAGAGCGTGCAGCTTGGAGCCACTGGAAACTCACTGATTGCAGTTTGAATGGTTTTTTGTTTTTGTTTTTAACTACAGTGTCTTTGTCAGGTATCTAAAACAATTCCACCTATTGCAAAATGAAAGGCCACCATGTGAGCATCTCTTCTCAGAAGCTGCTGCCAGAATGATACATCCCATTATGGAAAACTAAATTCTGCGATGGACCAAGAGATTGGGCAGATACAAAAATCAGTCTGGCCAAGGTTTAATGCATATGATCCCAATCAATACTGTAAGGCTCCCAGTATCCTCCACTCCCACCAACTTCAACAAGAGTGGAGGGTACCAGGCTCCTGGCAGGTCAGGGCACTTCAAATTCAGGTCAGTGCTGAACACACTCAATGTGTATCGCACTGCAAACCACTCTGCGCATCTGTCGTGGAGGAGTCACTTCCCCAATCTCAGCAACACCAATGCCCTTGAATAACGGAAACCATGCTTTTTCGGTGCCAGGCCAGAGCAGTGTGGTGTTTGTGTTACAGGGCTATATATTCCCAAAGGCGATTTGGATGAGACCATCATGCTCATTTTCCTTTGTGATCTTAGCGAAGAACAAAAGCAAGGACTGTAAAAGAGAGTGAGATTATATACTTATATTCACATGCAACATAAAGTGCATACCTGCAATTCTGCCATTATTCTGTCTCCTTCCTCTTCCTCCTCATCCTTTGTGGCAGCTGCTGTGACACACAGTGGTGTCCGGGATGAGGCTGGATCCTCTTTAGGTACTTTGGACTGTGCTGTTGGTCCAGGATCTTCGCTGCCTTCCTGGAAGGGTGAAGAACCACAGAGAGACAATATACATTAACCATACCAGTGCAAAGTAAACACAGGAAAGTCGATAATAATGCCACTCACCCTACTGTGGGATTTTGAGAGGGACTGAGTTATTCATTTGTTTGTGTTATGTCTTAGGAGTGCACTGTTTTATAACTCAAAATTGAAATGTATGTTTCTAGATTAATATAATCCAGATGTGATATAGGATGTATGAGATGGAGAAGCCTCCCCACGCTGCCTCCCTCCTTTCTTATTTCACTTCAGATGCAAAGATGGGTAAAATAAATAACCAAAGCTCTTAAAATGTTTCTGTGAAAACTCTCTTGACTCTCTGAGCTGATCTTCTCCATCTGCATAAAATGGGTTATTTTATTTCTAATCTCTTTATGATCTCTAATCTCTAATCCCAGTGGACGAAAGCCACTTCTGATCTGTATTGTACATTGTTGGAGAGATAAGCGGAAGGATAAGGCTCCTGGAACAGGACTGGACAAATCCCCATTGGTTTGATTTTTCTAATCAGCAGCATTTCTGGGTGACCTCTCTGGGCCACGTCCCATATCTCCTTTATCTGTGGCTAGACAAACAGCTGAAGTCTGGGAATGTTTCATGTGCCAGCTATTAATCACTAAGTCAATTAGCTATTGCTTGAATCACCAAACCTTGACAATGGTAGTCTCTTTTCTGACTGCATAGATGACGTCTCCTGATCTCGTTGTGGTTAGGCCAGACCCTGGCAGGTAGCTGCGACGTGGAGGGGGAGGTGGTGGGGATTTCATCAATTTGTCAGTTTCCTGTTCTGCATCGGGAGCATCTTCTGCAAAGTAATGTGGCATCACAGAATGATCATTGCTGAAGGAGGGAAGCTCTGGTTTTTGCATCCTCTACTCCACACTAGAGCAAACAACATCACTGTGGTTGTCAAGCAAACCGGGGGAAAAAAGAGTTCTGCTGCTTACAAAAGTGCGAACACTTGCATCTTCAGGATTCTAGTTTTGAAAGGTGTTCCCCCACAACTGTGAAAGTATATGCACTGGCACAGAGAAATCAGGTCACTACACATGGAAAGTTGGGGCGAAATCCTGGTTCCATTAACGTCAACAGGATTTCACTGGAGGGACAAAAGTTAGGCTGCATGGCATACCTCTGTGCACTGCTAGCTAGCACATTTTGTAAGTGCCCGTCTGCTTACACAGCACATGCTGTGTGCTCAGGAGGATGTTTTGCCATTACCCTGAGTGCCCCCTTGTGCCCTCATTGAAAAGGTGGCTTTTCACATGAATACCAGCGAGAGATCTAAACCATTACTTCCTTCTGGTCCTCCAGCACTTGGCAAATTCAAAATCAGCACATAATCCTGCTCTATCAGTTGGTGCTTTCTGCACTGTGCTAGAAATGGATTTGAATGCCTCTGTTACTGCTCAGCAAACACTGGGTTATGCTTAGACAGCAAGGGCACCCGGGGGGGAAAAAAGGGAATACTCTGCTCCAAGAGCAAGGAGGGAGTTCACTGAGCTCTATTTGCACTGGCAGGGCCAGGGAAGCCCCGCCCTCCGATACCCTTTGCTCAGCAGTGCAAACTTTCATTTTTAATTTTAGTTACAAATAAACGTGTCAGTACAAGACAGATTTGCTCCTGAATTGATAACATACCAGTTCTCATGTGAATGCTATGACACCAAGAGACAGTTTCCAACTTGGTGGATTAAAGCATAATCCAGTCTCTAAATTTTGAGGAGGGCTCCTGAGTGTTCTGAAGGGGAACCCAGTTTCCCCAACCAGACACCGTCCCTCCTTACAAACTGTTACCCCAAGTGGATTATTACCTTTCCCAGAAGCCCAAATTACTCAGCTCATGGCTTCAACATAATTCATTCCTATTTGAAGGTGCAGGTTTGCACACAAGCCCAGCAGGATACACTGCAGCAAGAAATATGCACATAAGGGATTTTTTCTTATTTACAAGCTTGATTTTCAAGAAACAAATGGCTGTCACATAAATAGATAAAGAGATGAAAACCTCATGTCCAGGCCTACTAGCTGTTTGGAGTCAAGAAGGAACTTCTCCCATGAGTAGGATATTGCATAACAGTCAGTTATGGGGATTCAACACCTTCCTCAGTGACATTTGATATATTGACCACGGTCAGATACAGGATAATGGACTAGAGAGAGGCTGGTCTAATCCACAATGGCAGTTCCTATTTTTCTGATGTGAACAGTCTTGTCTTTGTTCTCTTATTAGCTCAAATGTTCTTCAAAACAGGTTACACTTAAAGAAATGTTCAAGTATATTATTAACTCTGCCTTGTTATCCAGCACTGACTCACAGGGCTACAACAAAAGTGAACTTCCAGATATGTTTTACATTAGAGCTTGCTCTTGTCAGCACACACCAAGTATGCTTGTAATGGAATCTGTGTCTACTTCTACCAGGGGAACTGAGAGATTCCCTTGAATCCCAGCCACAGGAAACAGTGTCATTCTCTCTTCCTCTAAACATGATACTGAGCAGTCTGGCTTAACGGAGGCTTACAGCTAATTGGTAGCATGTCTTGTGGAAGTCACAGGTCCTTCACAGGCTTGTCCAATCTGTCAGCCTTAATACCGCAGCAATCCTAGTTTCTATAAATTCCAAAGTTCTCCCTGTGGTTACTGAAAATAAGGGTGATGAAAGTGTAGGACTCATCGAGGGAACCGAGGTAGATTGATTTCTGCTCTGTTACCCCCACCAGTGCCTTCCCTATCTTTAAAACGGGAAAATTAAAAGGAAAGAGACAGGGAACCAGGAAGAGGAAAAAAATTAATACAACAGTGTGCAGGTGCACTATCTGGGGACTAGCAAACAAGGGGTTAATGTCACCTCCGCTTCCTCTCTTCTTCTTGCATGGAAAGCTGTAATAGCATCTGTTTGGGTGCAGGACTAGGTAGAACCCAATGCTAGGTGTTCTTCTGTTTTCTGTGTTAAAGTTATTTTATTTCATGTTATAAATCTTCCTGAAGCAATTTTCCCCTCTGCTGAGTCATGCTGTTAGAGTGCAGTGGTGAATCAGGGCAAACAAGTACAGTTAAATTTGGCTTAGGTTATTAAGAAAGATTTGTGAGTTTGGGTGCTTAATTGGAGACATTTTAACAGAAAGCAGATGCTCAAGACTTTTTTCACAGTCTTTTGTGAAAAATCAGGCTTCATTGGGCACCTAAAATCATTTTTAATAGGCTTGGCACCTTTTGCCTCAATTCCTTCCCATCCAGTATAGCAACAGGTGAAAGACTGGAGCTGACTGACAACTTAACTTTATTCCTACACTGGAAAAATTGGACACAATTGTTTCAAATAAATATTGAATAAGAATCTCAAAAATACATAGGGCCAAGATTTCACAAATGGGTGCCTAAAATCAGGCCCCAACTCTATATTTAGACACCAACATAAGTAATTTACTCTGATGCAAGCTGCTGTTTGCTCTGCACTTTCAAAAATCAGGCCACTTATTCTGGTGCACAAATATGTACATAATAGCCTCTCTTCAGGCAATCTTTCTTTAAAAAAATATTAGCCGTAGGTTTCCATAAATAAATATCTTAGTTTCTTAAATCTGTTCTGGATGGGGAGCAATCAAGACCATGTATTCTAGCAGCAACCCAACCCATCTGTGCTCTGTGTAAGAGCATACAAAGCACTCTTATTTGGTTGCTAACGTACTCTGAGCACTAACTATATTAATAAAGTAGGTGGTCTCTCTTCCCACATGTCACTTACTTATCTACCTTAGAGTAGGCAGTAGTATGTTGAAACTTTCTTTCTAAACTGTAAAAGATTTGGGTGGTATGTGAAATGTTTATCAGGGAATTAAGTAAGGAAAAGATCTTTTATATGACTGTTACAGGATTCATTACGGAAAACAGAAGGCAGATGTCCCATCATTTCATCCAAATTCTCCATAAATCTGCTAGCTGGACATTATGCAACATCTTAATCTATAAATGGATTAGCTAAGTATGGGTCTACACTTGTAAATTAAGTTGATTTAAGCTTGCTTAAATCAACTTAATTTACTCTGCGACTACACTACAATTTCCTTAAGTCGACTTAAGCAGCTGCTTAAGTCGACTTAAGGAAAAATTAAGTCGACTTTGTTAAACCTCCTTTTAAGTCGACTTTCTGCTTAAGTCAACTTTCTAAAGTTGACTTAAGCCAGTGTAGACGTGGAGTACCCCTAAGTCGACTCTAAGTCTCTAAGACTCTAAGGCTGGCACAGGGAGAGCCTGGCATGTCCCCCCACATGCCCCACCCTGCCCCTATGCCTTGCCAGGGTCCCTGTCTCCTTTTCCCCATTGTACCAAGGTACAATGGGGCAAAGGCTGAGCCCCCTGGCACTTGGCAAGGGGTGCCCCCCCTGCCACCGTGGACCAGTCCCAGGTCCACCTAGCCCCTACAAGTCAACCTAGGCATCCAGTGTGGGTGCTCTAGGTCGACTTTGTAGGGTCCCCTCAAAGTTGACTTAAAATTTAAGTGTGGACATGTTAAGTCGACTTAACAAAGTCGACTTAAATTAACAAGTGTAGACATAGCCTATGTGAGTAACAAAAGTGCCTCTTTGTTATTGCTTTTGCACTTTCTCAGACGTCACAGCTCAATGCACCCATATAATATTTTTTTCTGATTCTTTCTGTCCTGTGCCATTCACTACACAAGCTATTAATTCCGCTCTCTGTTAAAATGTTGTGCCTAATTTTTAGTCTGAATGTGTTAGCTTCCTTTTCTAACCACTGGACCTTGTTAAACCTTTGTCTGCTAGATTGAGGGAACAGTAGTCACTTCTTACTCTTTACCTATAAACTATACAACTGGGGTCGGCAATCTTTGCCGGCCCCAAACCCAGCCCCATGCCCCCATACCCTCAGCAGGTGCTGGTCCCACCCCCCAGCAGGGCCTGGGGCTGCAAGAGCCATGCGCGGCAGCTCCTCCTGGCCCCCAGTGGGGCGGGGTGCCACTGGGGGGGTGGAGCCAGCAGGAGCTGCTGAGCATTCACAGCTCTTGCAGCCCAGGCCCTGCTGGGGTGCGGGGCCAGCAGAGGAGAGCAGCTACGGGGCCGGGAGCCCTGCATGGCACTCTGAATGGGTGTGTGCACCATGTTTTTTTGGATCAAGCTGGATATGAACTCCACTGAGCACTACATTTTTGTACAGGGGTGTGTGTGTGTGTGTGTGTGGAGGGGGGCAGGGGTTGTAAGTACAGGGGAGTTGTCAGAGATGTGTAGGGAGGACTTTATGTGCGCGTGCCCACACAGGGTGGGTTTGTGTGTGTATCAAGGGCTGTACATGGAGAGGGTGGTTGTGTATGCGTGTGTGTCTGTGTGGGGGTGGGGGAGGTATTTAGCAGGGATATTTAGGCTTGTGGGAGTGTGTGGTGAGGAGTACGTAGGAGTATGGGGTGAGGAACCGGGATGTGTGGTGAGGAGTATATAGGTGTGAGGGGCACATGGGGCAGTTTTGTAGAAATCAGTGGGGTACAGTGGGAAGGGGGCGCAGGTGTCTGCAGATGGGACTGCTCCATATAACACACTAGTCCCTGTCTGCACCATTGGGGGGGTCCCAGAGGGAGGCGAGTCTCTCTGCAACACCAGCCTGAGGTGTCTGCTCTGGGTTTGGGCAGGGGGAGGTGCTAGACTGCAGTTCCCTGGGGCAAGGGGTTTCAGAAGGTGTCTCCCCCCAGGCGCTCCCAGGAAGGGGCCCTAGTTTCAGCTCCCTCCTCTTGGCAACAGGAACCACTGTGACCCTAGAAACCAACTGCCAGGCGAGTGGGCAGGCCGGGGTTGATGGTGCATTGCTCCTATTGGACTGCAACTCCCCAGCCCTGGACTGGCCAGGCCCCTCAACTGGGCACCTGCACAGGGGGCAACTTGGAGCCACGGCACCCTGCCAGCTGAGCCAGAAATGTTCCCCTTGCCCTCCCCCTCCCCGTCCCTCAGTGAGGCAGTGGAGCAAAACCAGTTCTTAAAGGCCACGCCATGTCCCTTCTGTGGCCACACACTGAGGAGACGTGAGCAGCCGTGGTTCAGAGCTGCGCTGTATATACAGGACTGCTGCACTACTGCGCAGCTTACAGAGAACATTGCTCACATTCACCATCTTAGCTACAGCATCGCATCAGGAGCTTAGGTTCAGCTGGTTAACCAGCATGACCTCTACAGAGTCCCTGTTTTCCAGACATATTCCCCCATTCCGTCTCACAGGCATGGCTGGGACACTGATAAAGTTGCTAAGTAAATATACAAACTTAAATTATAATTTTAATTAAAAAACAACTTCTCTCATTTCATTTCCTCAAAGATGAAAACTCTCTCAATTCACCACTGCCAACCTTACCTGACACCTCTAACTTATCCACTTTTGGCAAGGCTGTAGACTGTGGAGGCATCTCTAAGTTAGGGATTGATTTCATGATATTGGCCTGTGCTTCTTCTAAGAGTTTTTCAAACTCCTTCCCGTTATAGTGATCAAGGTTCTGTCTTTTCTCTTCCCATTTCTTTTCTGCTTTCTGAAAAGAAAAAAAGACAGCATTCAGTTAGCATTCTGATTTCCTCTGCCTCTATTTTGTTGCTTCTAAAGCTCCATAAATAAACATTCTGAATCAAATATAGTTAGATTTTTGCAGCACTGGTCTGTAATGTGTCAAGAGAAGTTTCTGATTTCTGTTCAGGTCCTAGTGGGCAATATTTCACATCAAATGTTCACTGCATACTGCTCAGCACACTTTAACGTACTACAACTGTCTGCCCTGGCCTCCAGAACTCAGGTACCACCATAGTTTCCTACAGAGCACTCCCAGCAAGTAAAATCTGCCTGAAAAAAACTTACATTCTGTCCTCCTGCACATTTCTTTCTGAACTACTGAAGGCATAAACATTTACTCAAAATGAAAGGAAAGATATTATTTATTTGTTGTATAATCATGGTGCTTAGGGAGTTCTCGTCATGGCCCAGGACCTCATTGCGCTAAGCACTGTATAAAGCAGAAGAAAAAGACCATCCCAAAGAGGTTAAAATGTAAAAAAATAATAGAAAAAAACCAAGTTTTTTAGAGCAGATTTTAAGCACCACAAATGCATTAATTTGCACAAGGTTGGGTGGCCACTCTACATGCTACACTGGCCAGCTGACCTTTTGCAAACAAATGCATTCACGGTGCTTAAAATGCCTTGTACAAGAAGTCTGACCAATCTGAATTACTTCTGTACATGTTTTGTCCCTTTTAGTGCACTGGTTTTAAGGTAATCTGTTCTAAAAAAAACCTTGGTTTTTTATATTATTTTTCAATCAAGACTAAAAGTAGATCAAATCAAAACCTATGAACAGCAGCTTTTCAACCCCAGCTAGGATTCAAACCAGCAACGACTGGGCTCCCATCCTAACCCCTGTACCACACAGACTGATGCCTAACAAACTTTGTGCTAGGCACAGGTTGCCATTCAAACCTATAAACATTTCACCATCTGCTGGAGAAAGGTGGGAAAGCACAGGGCATACAGCCAGAGAGATGAACAGACAGACAAAGCGAAGTTAATATAAAGGTCATCTAAATAAAAAGGACCAAGGGTAAATTTAAAAAATAGCATAAGAATCTTAATGTATTGTCCATTTGTAGCCCAGGGATTGAATTGAAGTACAGGACTGGGAGTCAGGATATTTGCATTGTGTCATCCAGAATTATCCAGCAAATGTGTAAGGCTCCATGCCTCAGTTTCCTCATCTGTAAAATGGTGATAATAATACTTACTACCGCACAAGGGTATTTGGTGGTTTAATTAATTAATATTTGTGGTGCACTTTGAGATACACAGATGAAAGGTACTAGAGAAGCGCAAAGTAGTGTTTAAAAATAGACAATACCTGTTACATATCGGTTTAAAAACACACCTCATAGTTACCAATGTGCCCATGCTGGTGCAAGAATTTGGGGTAATAGGTTCCTAGGACCAACCGCAAACAAAAAAGCCTTGACAAAACTCCTTGAATAATATATCTTTTTAAACTGCTGAAAAATGCTCTGGCTTCAGATTAATTTATTTCATTCCCATTCTCTTGTTGTTTCATTTGCGTTGTAATGAAGGTTGCATATACTTCACTCACTGCATCAAAAAGGTACCTACCTGCACAGTAGCTTAGGTAAGTATCTACTGACAGCAGTACACAGCACATGTTGACCTGGAGGTAGGGTCCTAATTATTTACTCACTGTGTATGGAGAAAACCCTTAACAGCATGTCGTGGTTTTCTCAAAAACTCCAAAAGGGAAGCCCATATTAAAGTGACCCAGAAATACAACCAATCATTCTAAAGTATGAAAAATACACAGTGTTAAGGTCACCCAAACATTTTTAACTCTGCGTCTGTGTCTTCCCACACAGAACTACCATAAGCCACAGGGAAGCCCTAACTACAAATGATATATATCATCTTCCAGCACTGATCCAGAATTGAGAGATAATCCTACTGGCTATGTCTACACTTGGAAATTTAGGTCGACTTTAGCTAAGTCGACTTAACTAAGTCAACTTTAAGTCGACTTAGTTAAGTCGACTTAGTGAGTCTACACTTAATTTTTAAGTCAACTTTGGGGGGAACTTACAAAGTCGACCTAGAGCATCCACACTGGACGCCTAGGTCGACTTCTAGGGGCTAGGGGGACTTAGGGGAGGTCCATGGGGACAGGGGGGCACCCCTTGCCCAGTGCCAGGGGGCTCAGCCTTTGCCCCATTGTACATAGGTACAATGGGGCAAAGGGGGACAGGGACCCTGGCAGGGCATAGGGGCAGGGTGGGCAGGGCTCTGCCCTGCCCTGTGGGGGGCATTCCAGGCTCCCCCTGTGCCCCCCCCGGCAGGGAGGGCAGTGGTGCAGTCCTGGGGTAGCCCTAAGTCGAATTAGGGCTACCCCACATCTACACTGGCTTAAGTCGACTCTAGAGAGTCGACTTAAGCCTTAAGTTGAACTAAAACTAGGTTTAATAAAGTCGACTTAATTTTCATTAAGTCGACTTTATTTTCCTTAAGTCGACTTAAGGAAGTTGCTTAAGTCGTAGACGCAGCATAAATTAAGTCGACTTAAGCAAGCTTAAGTCGATTTAATTTACAAGTGTAGACGCAGCCATTGGGATTCCTTACTTGGATTGATGGACTGATCAGCCACTTCTGTAGCATTTAAAGTAAAGTGTTGTTATGTAACTACAGCATAATACTCATAATACTCCAGTCATCTTTAAGATCAAATGCAGTGACTGGGGGAAAAAAGGCTCTTAAGTATCTTCATCAAAAGATGACATTCTGGAAGACTGGACAGGACATCCCCAACCCCAGAAGTATATAGGATTTCAGATTTAAAAGTGTGGCTACAATGCACTGCCTCCGATGTTACCATGAGACTTAACAGACAAATTTTTAACATTTGGGGCTATTAACTTGGTAAGGATTGGACTCAAATTAGGTAGATAACATACCTGGAGAACAGTAAATCATACTTATGTATCACAAAAATGTATAGAACCAAAGCCATGTACTACAGAGTTCCCCAGCTTCACAACATTAAGGTTGTTTAAGTGACCTTGCTGAGCATTTCCATACTTTTATATACATTAGAACCTCAGAGTTACAAACTGACCAGTCAACTCATTTGGAACCTACGTATGCAATCAGGTAGCAGCAGGGCCAAACAAACAAACAAACAAAGCAAATACAGTACAGTACTGTGTTAAATGTAAACTACTAAAAAATAAAGAGAAAGGAGTATTTTTCTTCTAAACAGTAATGTTTCAAAGCTGTATTAAGTAAATGTTCAGTTCTAAACTTTTGAAAAAAAAACAACCAGAACTTTTTGTTTACTGTTACGAACAACCTCCATTCCCAAGGTCTTTGTAACTCTGAGGTACTATTGTATGTAAAATCTTACCTAGGAATTTCAAGGCTGATGTTAAATTCTCCCCTTAGCCCCACTTCCTAAAAAAAAAAAAGGTTTGGGTTTTTTTGGTTTGTTTGTTTTAACATGTCACTACATTTTTTCTTGGTTCCAAATACAGGAAAAGATTTTCAGAGTGCCTCAGGTAGTTATGGGCCCAACTCCCATTGCCTTTTCTTTAGAAATTAGACATCAATCTCCATTGGTATTTTGGAAATCCTACTAAGGTCTCAAAAGCATGCTGGCAGCTCCCAATAAAGTTAAACCTGGGCTGAAAGACAGTATCATTGGTTGAAGAGAATACACTGTACCTCAATTGATACAGCTCGGTTCCTGGTATTTGCACTGTGAATTTCTTCAATAAAAAGGCTTTGCATAACAGCACCATTGACCTGTGGTGACTGAGAAGTCTGTGCTTGCTGGGTTGCTGCTGCGGATGCCAGTCCAGTGACCGGCATGATGGGGATGTGATGACTTGTTGCTGACAAACCTACAGAATGGCTGGTCACCAAAGGTGAATTCTGGGTATGGTTGACCAATGCAGAAGAGTGCTGAGACTGATGTATGACTACAGGAGAGCTCTGTGCATGATGAACCATCATTGTAGAGAAGGGCAGAACTTCTGACTTGACCAATGACCCTTGCAACTCTGCTGTAACTCCAGCAGTGTTTTGCTGTGGGTGTCCCTGGACATGCAGTAGCTCTTCCTGATTTTTCAGAACTTCAGTTGCTGTTGCCTTTTCCATGGCAGTGTAATGCATGGCTTGGGAAGGATCCACGCCCTTCAGGAGACCTTCTGTAACGTGTCTATCAAAACGAATTACACACAACAGCATTCATTATTTATTGAATTACCACATAATTAGTCTAGCCACTGGCTGTACTTTACAATGGCGACTCACTCTAGTGCTTCTTTAAAGGAAAGACACTTGAGCCAAAGTTTGCAAATCTAGGTTTAGATTCATAAATACAGTCAATAACCTGAATTTTAGAAGTCCCACTGAATTCTCCCCCTCCATCCCTTGTGCAGCCCCCTGATAATGATTAATAGAATAGAAAAGACCTGCTAGATTACTACTCCATCCTTCTGCCTATATAGGAATATCTCTTCTAAGATATTTTCTGGAATATATACTAAGGATGCCAACATTTAAGCCTTGAATCCATCTCTCTCCCTCACACACACACAAGACAGATGAAACCATGAGAGTCCTGTGGCACCTTAAAGATTAACAAATTTCTTTGGTCATAAGCTTTCGTGGGCTCCAACCCACTTCGTCAGATGCAAGAAGTGGAAACTATAGTTGGGAGGTATATGTACACATGCCAGGGTGAAGGAGGGCAAGTGTTAGCAAAGTCAGTTCAGTTAGGGCGGATGAGGCCCATTCACATCAGTTCATTAGAAGGTGAGACTGTGTGAACAGGGACCATTACTTTTTGTAATGTGCTAACCATTCCGAGTCTTTATTCAGACCAGTCTGATTGTGTCAAGTTTGCACAATCTCGTTGTTTTTGCTGTACACAGACTAACAGGGCTACCCCCCTGGAAAATTTCTTGGTGGTATATTATGGGGGGTCCAGGCCGTGCTTGAAATAAAACGAATTGGTGTAAAATGTCTACAGCTGACTGCATTACAGATGTGCACAAACCCACACTGTGTGGATCTGGAGCCAAATGTCCCCAACATTCAGGTGTGTCTGGGTCAGGGGGTTTGGACTGAACTCATCCCTAGTTAGGGGCTACTTGGTGGTTCTCAACCTGTGTATGCGTACCGCTGGTTTTATGCTAGACACAGACTAGGGGTACGTGTGGCAGCCACCTGCTTCCCCCAGTCATAGCTCCCAGCTGGGAGACAGGGGGCAGCTGCAGGCTTTGGGGGTACTTATTTGGGCACTTTGGAGTATTTATTAAAATTTTCAGAAGTTGGGGGGACTTGCTACTTAGAGGTTGAGAAACACTGTACTAGACAATTGTAGGTGGTCTACACAGCGGCTATACTTGGAACAACTGAAATCCTGATTTAGTATGCTCTTCGGAAGCTCCAGGAGGGACCCATATCTAACCCCCACCTCTGAGAGCTCCAGACTGAACCTCTAGGGGCCCTCCCAGAAGGACTAGAACAATAATGGCTACCAAGATCCTTTGACCTCATTTCTCAGCATGCTTGGAGTCAGGTTCGGGGACGGAAGGAGTTAGAAAACTTTGCTGGGGCCAACAAGGGAGACAGTCTGGACAAACAGTTCACTGGACCAATGAAAAGCCAGAGCTACACAGCCCCCAGTGAGGAGAAAGCGTAACTCTATACCAAGGGACAGAGTTTAGTCTCAGTTTTGGTTTGGAAGCTGAGAGAGACAGCACAGCTCAGAGAGTTTCTATTCCCACTCCCCGGAGGGGGGGAGGGGACGTGAACGGGGTGATTGCCCCTCCTCCCACAGCTGCCCCACTGCCTTCAGCAGCAAGCCGAAGGCAGTGGGGCGGGGTGGGCTGGGAAGGCTATGCCCAGCCCCTGGGCTGGCCCTCCCTGCCCCCAGGGCAGAGCAGGCAGGCCCAGGGGTGGAGCACATGGGGCCCGGCCTTTAGGCCGGCCTGCCCCAAGTGGCCGGCTCCTTCCCGCAGGCGGCCTCGGCTTCCGGGCTCAGGGCCGGGGCTGGGACCGGGACTGGAGCTGACTCCGGCTCCAACCGTCCCGCCCCCAGTCGGCCTCCAGGCCCGGGCCCGGCCCCGCTCCCCCTGCAGGCGCCCCCCCCAACAGGCAGCCTCGGACTCCCAGCCTAGGGCCGGCTCCCTGGGAGGCGGAGCGGGCCAGTCGGCCCGCCACACTCCCCTCCAGCATGGGGGAGGCAGGGGCCCCGCTTTGGCCAATTGGCCCTGGGCCCTGCTCTCCCCACAGGACGGCCCTGAGGGAGATTTTCCACTGCTGTCAGACTTCCCCTGCATGGATCAGGCAATTCTAGCACTCAAATGGCCAGCGTCCGGCAGAGAGAAAGACGTGAGCTGGCAATGGTTGCTGAGCCCCCGCTGAGACCCTAGGAGGATTCCAGAGCAGGGCCAGATTAATGCAGGGACTACAGGGGCTGAAGCCTTGGGCCCCAGCCCTGACTCTGTCTCCTAAGATCTCTGCCTGATCCGGACCCCCCACCTGCTCACAACTGGCAGAGCTTGGGGGGGCCACTGGGAGGGTCCCTGCCCTGCTGGTGCTGGGGGAGGTGGGGCTCTGGAGCCAGAGGCTGGGCTCCATGCTCCTGCTGTGCCCCTGGGCCGACTGGTCTGCTCCTGGGGGTGGGGCGGGTTGGTGCCTGTTCACTCCGGGGTCGGGGCCTTCCTGGGTCCATGGCCCTGGGGGCCTGCAGCGGAGGCTGCACTGCGCACCAGCCAGTCCTGCCCTTGGGGTGCAAAGTGGCTAGACCGGGGCTGGGGTGGGAGCACCCTATGGCCCCAAGGCCCCTCCCCCAGTGATTGCCTGTCCACAGGCTGCCATGGTGGGGGGTTGGAGCAGAGGCGGCTTTTGGGGTAGGCGAGGCAGGTGCATGCCTAGGGCCCCAAGCAGTAAGGGGCCTCCATTGCCTACTTCGCCTGCCCCAAAAGCTATGTCTGCCTCGGTCGGCAGCAGGAGGAGGAGCTGGCCCCTGGTGTTAGGGCCATGGCAGGGAGTTGGAGCTGGCAGTGGGGAGCTGCAGCCACAGGGAGGAGCTGGGACGGGGGGGGAGGGTGGGGGCGGAGCCAGGGTCATGGAGGGGCCCCATGGGCCTATAGGGGGCCCTGCAATGGGTCTTCGCCTAGGGCCCCCAATAGCCAAAGGCCGCCTCTGGGTTGGAGGGGGCATGGTGGTGTGGGGGTGGGCCCCGGGCTGGGGGGGGGAGCTGCAGTGGTGGGCAACCCAGGGCTCTAAGGCCAGCTAATCTGGCCCTTTTCCAGACCAGGGTACAGCAAGCCCAGATGGAATCAAGAGAGGAGCCAGCCCCACCCAAGGGACTTCAGGTTTAAACTGGCAAATGGCACAGCACTGCAACGTTCTGTCTCAGGACAGTCACCATCTGCCTCAAGGTGCCTGGGAAGGTGCTGGGAGTCGGTGAGCATTTGGTAGTGGAGAGCTGGTTTATTTATAAATGTATTAGTTAATCTTCCTGTTCCCAATAAGGCCCCCCTTTGTTATGCTGTTATTTTTGGTCTGTTACTCCTTTGCTGGGGTTTGTTTTTAGTCCCCTTTGTACTGGGATTTACACTCCTTGATCTTCTTTCTCAAGGGACAGCACCCTGTGTATTGGTACAGTGAGGAGTCACCAGGTGCCAAAAAAGAACCTAAGACTCAACCCACATGAGGAATGGGGAGAAACAGCTCCAAATATTCAAGCACTAGGGAGAAACAAGCAATTCCTCAAGTGAGGGGCTGTACATACAACATTATAAGCAAGTCAAGACCCTGAAAACCTTTTGACTCTGAATGGAAAAGGCTTTGCGGCCCTCCTTGCTGGAACTGCTCAGAGTTCTGAAAAACAATCACCTTCTCAGTATGGTAAGAATATCCGTCATGCTGCGGACTCGTTTCAGTAAACTGTCTAGTTTATGGGGCTCCTCCTTCAGAAATCTCACAGCTTCCACCTCAATGCGGAGGATCGCCCGCATTTTATTCTGCAATGTCGGAAACTCGCCTGCAAAAACAAGAACCACAAAATTCAAGAGAAAGTGACAAATGCTATTTTTAAAAAAAAGAGTTGGATACATGAATGTGTTTTCAATAGTTCTGTACCCACCGTCATGGAGAAACCCACACTCAGACCCACAAGGTCTTTTGAAAAAGATGAAGATCAACTCTCAGATCAAGAGGGAAACCTATATCAGTCCCAATTGTTAGAATAGCCAAACCTAAAATGAAAGGGACACTACACCTTTGAGGGTGGCGACAGCTTCTCCTACTTGGCGCAGAAGAAAAGCCCCATCTTCGACATCTTTCAGTGTCACAATTTTGTTGGTGGCTGTGGAGTCCTTCTTCAGTTCTTCAACAAAACCTTCAAGCTCACTGTTTAAAAAAATATGCAGAAATATAACTTGAACTGAACTTCCAAATTAGAATTTTGTTTTGTGAAAATACTTGGAATTGAATTGACAAATCTGGACCAGAAGTATCATAGCTCCTTAAAAACTGCTACTGACTGAACCCGTATTAGTTTGATACTGAAAATAACTATCAGTGCCTATAGGAACAGCGTCTGATGAAGTGGGATTTTCTCCCTGATACCTCATGCGATAAATAAATCTGTTGGTCTTTAAAAGTGCCACAGGACTCTGTTTGTTTCTCTGAAATAGACTAACACGGCTACCCCTTTGGAACTTCTTCACAAGGACAGTGTGAGAGAGAGCTTCCCAGCAGGGTGACTTCCTCTCAACACATTGGGTCTTTTGAGCATGCCAACGGTAGTAAAATACACAGATGCGGCACACATTATGGGAGGTTTTTCAAGGAACAGACCACCATGTGAATAAGCTTCCCCTGACACCAGCAGGCACAAATGACACAAAACCTAAGCACAGTAACACTGTGTGAATATCTCAGAACCAACAAAGGAAAAAAACCCCAAAGTAATTAATATTTGCTCTAGTAAAGATCTGCCTCCATTCACACCCATTTTGTAACCACTTTCAAATGAACATTTTAACTCAAGTGTTTACTAGCAGGAATATTCTTAGAAATAGCAAATGTTACATTAATATTGGAGAATATCCTGATTAGGGGCAGTGCTGTGCTTTCGTTATGTTTTAGATGTTGAGAACTGCACAGAGCTCATGTCCCTAAACATGGTGTACTTGCTCCTTGTGAGCAGGGAGGATCTGAAATGCACAGAAACACTGTTTACAAAGCTCTGGAGAGAAGGATTTGTATACCTACAATCTGCTTGCTCACCAGAATGGTGCAGATGTGAATATGGAACATCTATGCTGAGTGATCTATCTTTAGGAGCATCCAGCCTGGAGGGTTTCCCTATACAAACGCAGATAAGAGAAAATGTCTCTCCTATTAACACCAAGAGGAGAAATCATAAAAGGTGCCACAAGATGGCACCAACTGAACAATATTCTTCTGCTTTTATAAGGAATGACACAAACAAGGAGTTTGGTGGCATTTTTAAAGACTAACAAATGTATTTATTGCATGAGCTTTCATGAGAGAAAAAATCCCACTTTGTCAGATGCTTACCTCCTATTCATCTGTAAGCGTCTGACAAAGTAGGATTTTCTCCCCTAAAAGCTCATGCAATAAATAAATTTGTTAATCTTTAAAAGCTCCACAGGACTCCTTGTTTGTTTTGCTGAACTAGACTGACACGACTACCCCATTGGAATTTGTCTACAAGGAATGAGGCAGTCAAATTTAACATAGCTATAACACTTATCTACTATTCCTTAATTTACCTTCAGGATAAAGAAGACCCAAAGGACAGGAGACCACCTGATGAAGAGAGCCAATATGGGAAGGATTTTGCAAAAACTCCATAGTTTTCCATCCTTATATCCTGAAAATGATGTGAGCCAATCCCCACTAGGAGGACCATTGACAGCTCTGCTATGAGCTCCCCTCAACATCATGTTGGGGAACAATGACTTTAGTGGCCCTGATATACTCAGCTGGCTCTGTGAATCAGGAATAGAAAGCAACTTCTCTGATATCTGGGCTCTGTGTGCTGGAGACTTCAAAAATTAGGACCAGACCCTTAAATTATGCTCCTGGCCTCAGTGTGGAGACAGTAGCAGGCCTGGAGCAGTACAATCATCTTTTGCCATGTATGGGACACTGTCATATAGACAGGGAGAGAAGGGAGCCATCTAAATAGCAGGTGACAGGATCTGTCTCACTTTTGTTCACAAAGGGAGAGTTCAATCATATGAGGAACATATTATAGCATTATATTCAGGGCCGTCCCTTGGGGGGAGCAGGGCCCAGGGCCAACAGGCCTAGGGGATCTTCCACCCATCTCTGCTGGAAGGGGGGTGGGGCAGGCCAGCCTTCTCTACACCTGTGGCCCCGGCCACACTCCCGGGGGCGCAGAGCCACCGCTGTCAGTGGGAGCCGGCCCCAGCTGGAAGCTTGAGGGCCCTGGCAGGAGCCGGCCCCGGCCCCAGCTGGGAACCCAAGGCCCCTGGCGGGAGCCAGCCCAGCTGTGGCCAGTGTGCCGAAGCCAATGCCGGGAAACAGCCCTGGGCCTGGCCACAGACCAGGCGGCAGGAGTGGGGACTGGGTGGGCTGGCCCAGAACTGGGCTCTGCGCTACAGCTCCACCCTGGGCTGGTGCTCTGCCCTGGGAGTAAGGAGAGCCAGTCCAGAGGCTGGGCTCTGCCCTCCCACTCTGGCCCTTGCTTGTGGGGGGAACAGGCTTCACAGTAGTGGGGGCCCACGAAACCGCGGGGCTAGAGGCGATCACCCTGCTCGCCCCGCTCAAAGAACGGCCCTGATTATATTTGACAGATAAAGTCACTGAGGTACTGCAAATACAGAGGCTTCATACAGACAATTATAGAATCAATTAATATTGTTCAGTTAATCAGTTAAATCTAGACAAATAATTAAGAAATATGTGTTAAGTTCTCAAACATGGAAAGTACTACATCAATTCTAGGTATTAGCATATTAAAAATGTTTTCCAGAATCTCGTAAGAAAATATGTGCTACATTAGATTGTAACATTGATTTTTCTAATTAGGAGACATTTTTTTTTTCTAATTAGGAGATAATTACAGACTATAATAAACATTTGAAAATAATATGGATATTTCGAATTTATTTTAAATATATTCCTATATCTGAGTTGGGATATACTTATAATGAATTTGACAAGTGTGTGGAATGCTGGGAGAAAATACTGATTCTCAGTCTACAGTTAATGAAAATGCAGAGAAGAAGGCATTTTGTCAACAGTCACAATGTTAAGGATTGCTGACCCTGCAGACTGATGGAAACCAAATACTGAGAAATGTCCTGATTCTTCAATTTTTTTTCCTCCCTAGAAAATCTGCCTATTGAAGCAGGGATTCTGAGAGGCTGTTCAGCAATGTTGATGACGCCTCCTCCAATTCCAGACACAGATGGCTCTTAGACAGTACAGAATTATTGCTGATAATTTCCAGAGGGGTAGCCATGTTCGGCTGTGTACAGCAAAAACGAGTGTCCTGTGGCACCTTAAAGACTAACAAATTTCTTAGGTCATAAGCTTTTGTGGGCTCCAACCCACTTCGTTAGATGCATGGAGTGGAAACTACAGCAGAGAGGTATACATACACATGCCAGGATGTGTATATATACACGTGCCAGAATTATTGCTAGCGTTCTTCAAAGTTCTTGTAAAATCATAAATTCTAATATTAAATTCTGATTCTGAAATCTAACTTTAAAAAATAATCAGAGCTCTTTATTTCCATGTCTGTTTGACATATTTGCGATTATTCTATTTTACCAGTGTTAGAAATGCTCTAAGTTTTCACCTATACTTTGTGTTCTAGCTCTAAGCAAGAACTTTGCACAATACGCAGGGCTGGATTTCCAAGTAGGCACAGTAGGCATGTGCCTGGGGTGCCAGCATTCTAGGGGCACCTAAACACTGGTAGAATACCACACAGGCCAATGGGGCTGATGCCAAGGCACCCAACCAGTTTGGGGGACCTGCATGAGCACCAGAACTCTGGCTCTACCCTTTCTTCTCCTCCTCTTCCCAAAACCCCATTGCCCTACTACTATTCTTCTCTCTGAGGCCCCACCCCCGGCCATGCCAGAATTGGGTGAGCGTATTACTTCCACCTGGACCTGGAGCTGGCTGAGCCAATCGCCCCAGTCCCTCTATCCCCACATGCACAGAAAACACAAAAGCCACCAGTAGGTGGGGGGAGGAGGGAGCAGAGCACTGACGATGCTGTGCCTGTGGGTGTGTAAGGTGTAAATCCGGTTCCGACAACATGTGCAGCGTATCATGCATTGTAGTTTTGCCATGTAAAGCATTGTTAAATAATGGATACAACTGTACATTCTATCACAATTTATAAATAGTTTTTAAACAGGTTGCTTATAACCATGGTTTACAACCAAATACAAAACCTTCCATTCATGTGGATCTAACCATCTATAATACATGTGACTCATGTCTGTAATGTGCTTATTACATCTATTAATCATATATTAGCTTTCCATAAACTATTTATAAATGTTTCCTTCACCTAACGCATGACTGACATATCATATTATCCCAATTTGCCTTTGATATCTAGTAAATTTTAAGGCTGGTATTTGGTAACTGACATCCAAAAAAGGTATTCTATCACATCTTTGGCTCTGATGCAATAGAATTAACCAAAAACTTCTGCCTGAAAGTTCATTCATTAGGCATGCAAAGTGATCTGGTTTACATGAGTGTGGTTTTTGGCAAGCCCTTAAGACAGACTGATTTGTCTAAGAGTGCTCCCTAGACATCCCTGGGTATTTCTGTGATCAAACTGAAGTCCCAATTCTCTTCTGACATAAAAGGTGTTCTACAGATGCCAATAGAAACATGCTAAGAGTGAATTTGATTTAAATTGAGTTATAGAATTCTCTTTCATTTGTAATATGAAATAGCCATGATTTTTGTTTTTGCCAACAGAACATATGCCTCAAAACAGCAGAAAGAGTTAAACAAAGATCCAGAAAAACTGGAAGAGATTTTTTTTTCTGCTGGGCTCCTTCACGCAATATTAAAATTCATATTCCTAGGAGGAATTACTGCATTTTTACACATGTAGCTGAAACCATGAAACTTCTTGACCCTGTTGAAGCATGTCTATAGCACTATGATTTGGAAGAGGGCAACAATGAAAAGACTGAGACATATAATTTTCATGTCCTGTCACTGTGAATTTACTTATAGGCCTGAAGTAATATCATCTTAAAGCTAATGTGGCCCTACCATGCATCAGGCGAGGTATTGCCAGTAGAGAGAGGGAGGTGTTAGTACTCTTATACAAGGTGCTGGTGAGACCTCATCTGGCATATTGTGTGAAGTTCTAGTCTCTCATGTTTAAGAAAGATGAATTCAAACTGGAACCAGTTCAGAAAAGAGCTACTATGATGATCAGAGAAATGGAAAACCCACCTTATTAGAGGAGACTCAAGGGCTATGTCTACACTTGTAAAGTTAAGTTGACTCTGTTAAGTCGACTTAACAGAATGGTTACACTTTAAGTCGACTTAAGTCGACCTTGTGAAGTTTACTTAACAGTAGACATAGCTGTCCACAGTGGCTTTAAGTTGACTTAATAAGGTTGACTTAGCACTATTCCCCGTCCACACTGGCTTTAAGTCGACTTAATAAAAGCCCAGTGTGGATGCAGCTTTGTGTAGGTCAACTTAAGTGTCCTTAAGTCGACCTCAGTTGCCAGTATATATGCACCCAAACAGCATGGCTTGTTTAGCCTAACCAAAAGAATGCTGAGGGGAGATATGATTGCTCTCTATAAATACATCAAAGGGATAAATACCAGGGAGGGAGAATTATTTAAGTTCAGCACTAATGTGAACACAAGAACAAATGGATATAACCTGGCCACCAGGAAACTTAGACTTGAAATTAGACAAACCATCAAAGGAGTGAAATTCTGGAACAGCCTTCAAGGGGAGCAGTGGGGGCAAATAACCTAGCTGGCTTCAAGACTGTGATTGGTAAGTTTATGGAGGGGATGGTCTGATGGGACATGATGGGAGTAGTGGTAAATATGCCCAATGGCCTGTGATGGGATGTTAGATGGGGTGGATTATGAGGTATACTGAAAAGCTTTTTCGAGGTCTTTGATTGGTGAGTCTTGCCAACATGCTCAGGGTTTAGCTGATCGCCATATTTGGGGTTGGGAAAGAATTTTTCCCCAGGGCAGACTGGCAGAGACTCTGGGGAAGGGAGGGTTCGTCTTCCTCTGCAGCATGGCGCTGGGTCACTTGTTGGTGGAGTCTCTGTACCTTGAAGATTTTAAACCATAATTTGAGGACGGGGCCGGATTAACTGGCGGGGGGCTCTGGGCTACCCCTAACTGCAGGGCCCCACCATCACTGGGGGGATGGGCCTGGGGCCAGAGTGTGCTCCCACCCTGTCTGCCGGTGGTGCAGGGGCTGGCTTGCACGCAGTATGTGGGCCTCCAACGCAGTCCCCTAGGGCCACAGGCCCTGGAAGGTTGTGCTACAGCGGTGGTGTGCAGCCTCATTGTGAGCCAGCCGGCCCTGCTCCTTGGGCAGAGCGAACAGGAGCTGGCCCGACTCACTCCATCCCTGGAGCTGGGCCAGCTGACCCAGGGGTGGGGCAGAGCCCAGCCTCTTGCTCCATGCCTCGCCCCATCCCCCAGCACTACGTTGGATGAGTGCCGGGTTATTGCAGGGGTTTTAGAGGCTGAAGCCTGGGGCCCCCTTTTTGGCCTTGGTCCAGGGCTTAAGCCCCTGCGATAATCTGGCCCTGTTTGAGGACCTCAATATCTCAGTCGTAGGCTAAGGGTCTATTACAAGAGGGGTGAGTGAGGTTCTGTGGCCTGCATTGTGCAGGAGGCCAGACATCGTGAACACAATGGTCTCTTCCAACCTCAAAAAGTCTATGAGTCTGTGAGTAACTGGAAAGCTTTTCTACAGAACATTAACCTTTCTCTGCTGTTATCTACTGACATTCGAAAAGTAATTTTAGGATGTATGCCCTGATAGCATCACTAACCACCACCAGCAGTTTAGCCTACAGCACACTGGTTGTGTTTCATTACTGTGGATAGGTCTATGCTGCAATGAAAGATCCGCAGCACCGAGTCTTAGAGCCTGAGTCAATTGACTTGGGCTTGTGGGGCTCTGGCTGCAGGGCTGAATATAGCAATGCAGAGTCATTCAGGCTTGGCTGGAGCCTGGGCCCCGAACCCAGTGAAGGAAAAGGTCTCGGAGCCCAGGCTCCAGCCCAACGCCAAACATTTACACTGCTATTTTTAGTCTCTCAGACCTGAGCTCCACAAGCCTGAGTCAATTGACCCAATTTAGTGCCAGGGGTTCTTCTTTGTGTAAACATATTCTGTGCTTCTTTCTTTGGGCCTGATCCAGCTAGCATGGAGGCTTATGAGTAGTTTTACTGAGTAGTCCCAATGAAAACAATTGAGAAAAATACTTCATTAAGTTTTGCATGCATGTTTATCATGCCTGTAGAAAGCTGAGCTAATATTTAGAGTCTATTTAACATCATACGGTATTTTAAGTTTTAGGATAGATGGTAAATGCTGCTGCGAATATTTGTTTGACATTTTCAGTGTGATCTAAGACTCTGTCCTATACATGAAGGAATAAATTCTCCTTCCCCATCCAAAGTCTCTTAGCTGCAGCACAGATTCAAACCGTGTCACATAATCTACACTTGTTTCGTGAGCAGAACTTCCTCTGATAGGAGTTGAGGAGTATGGTCATTGGACGTTCGGTATGTGGGATGAATTCTAAACATTACAGACAAGAAAGTTCAACATTGCAATCAGAAAGGAGAATTGTACCCTAAATGTATATTTATGAGAACTACTGCAGAGGCACATTATCCCACTAGCATTGTTACGAACAAAGATCACAAAGGGTATGCCTAACACTGCAATTAAAAACCTGCAACTGGCCTGCGCCAACTGACTTGGGCTCAGGGGCTTGGTCTAAGGGGCTGTTTAATTGCAGAGCAGACATGCAGGCTCCAGGCAGAGCATAGGCTCTAGGACCCTGCAAGGTGGGATGGTCCCAGAGCTTTTAGGCTACAGCACAAGTTTGAAATCTATATTTCAATTAAACAGCCCATAGCCTGAGTCCTGTGAGCCCGAATCAGCAGGCATGGGACAGCCATTGGTGTCTAACTGCAGTGCAGACACATCTAAGGAGAACTCCTGACCCACAGAGTATGTAGTCTAGGATTTAGCTAATACACAACATGTGAATAAATTGATGAATGGGGGGACAGAATTGTCTGTAGCTATAGCTAATTAATAGCAGTATATGACACTGTAAATTCACAAACTTGCAGAGAAAACAAAATTCCTAGATTAATAATATTCTTTATAATTACAGGTATAATACTTCTGTAGTATATCTGAGTCATTTGGCAACTCATAGATTAACATAGAAGATTGCTTGGCTCTTTGTTTATAAATAACAGCACTCCTGGTATGGTAGAGTACCGTGATTAATGTTTGCAGTGAGAAACTGATTATAAGTTTCCCTGTATATAAAGGAGCAATTTTTCAGATCTTGCCAGTTGTAAATAAGAATCAGTAATAAAAACTAAGTAATTAAATAGTATCTTACAAAATGTCAGCGTTAGAATTATTTAGACTCATTCTTGATTTTAGTTGCATCTAGACCCCAATTGCATCACATTTGCAAAATTAGGGCTGTACTAAACAATTGGACACCCTCAAAGAACTGAGGAAAAAAAGTCTTTTCTAGAAAGTCTTGACTTACAGCATTCTGCAAATGTAAACATAAGGATGTGCATGGAAAATCCCACAATGTAATGGTAAGAGGAATATTAATAGATTATAAGGCCAGAACAGGCCATTGGGATCACCTAGTATAACACAGGCCATAGGACTTCCCTGAATTAACATAATTGACAATTTATTTTCATTAGCCTTTGTTTTTCCTTTTCAAATCCCCCCACATCCCATATCATCAGTGCCATTCCATGCCAAATACTAGCATGCACTATGGAACATGGTCTCTATTCTTGATTTCAAGCATATTATTTCCCACTGAACCCCTCTGTCCCTTGAGGAAAATGTAGTCCCTCCTATTCTTTCCATTTATAATTAAATCTTAGTTAATATCTGGGTATATGGAGGGCCACAGGCAATGTCAAAAATTGAGGGGTCATGTTAGTTATGAGCATATAGATGGACAGTTCTCAAGACAGAACCTAATCACATCATAAGGGTTAGCTTTGTCATTTAGCTAAGGTCTCTTACCTGATCAGAGTTCACTGATTTGCACAATGTATGATCATTAAGAAACAGAGGTGGTTGAATTTTTTTTTGAGGCTAACCTATTTTTTGGTGAAAGATGCAGATTTGGTGACACCAATCTTTTATTTGTGACTTTGTTTTGATTTTGTAAAATTATTTAGACTGAAGAAAAAAGCTAAAAGAATTTAAATGGTTTGACATTTTTAAAATGAAATATTTTTATTTTTTTGGTTCAAAACAAATTATTGTTTCAAGATTTCTTTTAAATTTTATTTTAACCAAGTGTTTTTAAATGGTTGACATCTAACAAACATTCAACTGAAAACAATTTTTTTCTGATTTCCCCTGATATTTGAAATTTTTTTTTAAAAAAATTAGGTTTTGGTTCGACCCAAAATGAATTCCTCCGTCCTCTCCCCCAGATGTGTTTTCAGTAGTGCCAGCAAACCAAAAAACCTGTTCTTTGCCCAGCTGTGCGTAGATATAATTCTACAACCATAATCAGACTCGCCCTGCTCTCTCAGGCTATGTCTACACTTGTAAATTTAGGTCGACTTTAGCTAAGTCAACTTAACTAAGTCGACTTTAAGTCGACTTAGTTAAGTCGACTTAGCATGTCTACACCTAAATTTAAAGTCGACTTAGGGGGGCACTTACAAAGTCGACCTAGAGCGTCCACACTGGACGCCTAGGTCAACTTCTAGGGACTAGGAGGATCTTGGGCAGGTCCACGGTGGTAGGGGGGCACCCCTTGCCCAGTGCCAGGGGGCTCAGCCTTTGCCCCATTGTACATGGGTACATTGGGGCAAAGGGGGACAGGGACCCTGGCAGGGCATAGGGGCAGGGTGGGCAGGGCTCTGCCCTGCCCTGTGGGGTGGCATGCCAGGCTCCCCCTGTGCCACCCCTCTTGCAGGGAGGGCAATGGTGGAGTCCTAGAGTAGCCCTAAGTCGACTTAGGGCTACTCCAGGTCTACACTGGCTTAAGTCGACTTGAAAAAGTCGACTTAAGCTTAAAGTCGACCTAAAAGTAGGTTTAATAAAGTCAACTTAATTTTTATTAAGTCGACTTTATTTTCCTTAAGTCAACTTAAGCAGATTGCTTAAGTCGACTTAAGGAAACTGTAGTGTAGACGCAGAGTAAATTAAGTCGATTTAAGCAAGCTTAAGTTGACTTAATTTACAAGTGTAGACGCAGCCTCAGCGTGCATGGACTTATATAAAGGAGAAAAAAGTGAGCATGTTAAATAGCACTTCCCTGCATGAGCGGTCCCACAGTGAAGTCAATATTCTACAAAGGAAAAAGCCAAGTGTGGACAACAAAACCATCTGAAAAGCACTAGGAGAGGTTTCTCCACCCACCATAACTTCTTCACAATCTTTTCCTCTTCGTGGAGGTATTTCTGCCTTTCTTGCTCCACCAGGATGCGCTGTCGCTGCACAGGATCTTCCAGCCTCTTCACTGTTTCAATCACTTTGCCATTGATTTCCAGCTCAGCTTTCTTCACCATTGCCCTCAGCATGTCCTGGTTCTGCAGCTGTTGCACAAAAGAAATCAACTTCAATTTTCCTGCCTGACTAACATCTGAATATACTGCAGCACTCAGAAGGAGGTTTGGATAAACAGCCCGACAGCTGAATGAATAGTCCCCCCATCTCCCTTTTAACATAAATGTTATTTCAAGGAGAAGGGGGGAAAGAACACAAATTCCATTAACTTCTAAAACATGCGTCTGACTTACAGCAGCGAGTTGACAAACAGAATGTGTAGACTTCATTATGTTGTACTGTGTCTGACACCAATTTCATCACATGCTTGTGTAGGGACTGAAACCTTTCTATTCCATTCACTGTATGTATACAATATCAGTGATGAGCTTTCTGCCTTGTGCTATGTATCAACAAGAGTGCCGCCACTCTTCTGGGAGCTGCCACTCTAAAGGGCATAATTCCATTCTGTATGTGCCTCTCACTACTCATTCACTGAACATGCTGTACAATAATTTGAAAATACCATGAAAAGCAGTGGGAAAGCTTGAAACATAATGCCATTCTTTGAGGGTAGCTTTTCAGTGTTGCAAACGATGGATACATCACTCAAAGTGATTCAACGGAAGACATACAACTCTGCAACATACAACTACAATGAGACTTTTAAAATGTTGTTCTTTTCTAAAAAGCCAATATTTAAAAATGAGACCTCCTTTCTCAAGACGTCTGCAACTTATACATACTCAGCCATAAATCTTCTCACTTTAGTGGCTGCTGTAAATTTTAATACATTTTTTTCCTTTTAATCTCACAGAGTTAATACAGTTAGGAGACAGTGTGCTGGACTGAACCCCTCCTTATGCAGAACAGATAGAATAGCGCACTGAATTCTACCTCACAGGCAGGGGCATTGCTGGATAGCAAAAAGACCCAGGGCTGTGGCCCCCAGCCCACTCCCTGCTAACCCCACCCCAGGCCACACACCCCAGCTAGGCCCCATCCCCTGGCCAAGCCACTAGGCCCCTCCCCCAGTTCACAACCCCCCCCATCACACACACACAGAAACAAACCCACACCCCAGGCTCTTCTCCATGCTGGGTTGCAATACAACTCCTTCATACTCATCTGTACTAAGAACTATAACAGAAGCAGTCTTTCTTCAAAAGTCAGACCATGTCAGAAGGACACATAAAATGTGTCTCCTTGTCTGATAAGGCACAACATCCCCTCCAGGTTCCCGTGACTGAATATCAAGAGCCAGGGACCTCAGCAAACAGGAGTGGGAAGGAGGGTGGTGGAGCAGGAGAGTAGAGAGCAGGGGAAGGGTGGCAGGGAGCAGTGCAGCTGGATGGTGGGACCAGGAAAGGCAGCACAGCAGCTGCATTTTCCCATGCTGTTCCAGCCCTGGGCCACACACCTGAGCATGCTGCAAGGCAGGAAATTGAAAAAGGCTCTGGCCAGGTCCCAGCTTTCAGGTGCATACGAACCAGGTGGAGGAAGTTGGGGAATTCACAAGGCAAGCAGGTAGACTGCCTGGGGCTTCCAGTGTGGAGCCATGAGCGGTGTCACACCGAACTAGCAGACCCAGCCAGCCAGGCTGCCAGCCTGTGCCTCCCCTGCAAATAGCCAAAGAGAAGACAACAGAGCAAACTGAAGAAAAGACAGAGAAGGCTACTGTACTGTTCCCTACTTTCACCCCACAGCTCCTGCCAGACTCCCAATCCCTCTCCTGGGGAGACAAAGCAGAAAGGACAACAGCCAAAACTGAGAAAGCCCGCTCTTATAGGAAAGGCAGAGTCCAAACTAAAAATGCAGCATTATTGGGCTGACAGTAATGGGGACAGAACTGAGGGGACAGATCCTGAACCAGGGGCCAAAATCATCTTTTCCAGTACCAGTCAGAGAGAGGGCAACCCTAAATTGTCACATACTCACACCCTAGGATGGGCAGGGGGAACTCAAACATCAACTCCATTTCCTCCAGTCACCCTCCACCCCCTACTTAATTGCAAACAAACAAGAAAACCCAAATTTCAAAGCACAGAATAAATTTTAGGTGCACAATATGGTGCTGGGCTGCAGATTTATCTTTATAAATAAGGCCAGCATTGGCACCCCCAGCTGGGGGATGATCCCTGGGCCACTCATCCCCCAACTGACCTCACTGCATGGGGAGGAGGGGCGATGCCCAGCCAGATTGATGGACCTAGGCCCAGAGGGGGTCCCTGGCTAGATGGGAGGGATAACCCCACCTCACACTTGCCACCTGGGCCAGGGGAAAGCGCAGAAGGGGTGTGATCCCCAGCCTGCCCTGTCATATGTTGCATAGTGGGGTATGATCTGTATAACTCTGCTTTCTCTCCTGCCATGTTATTGTGTGGTGGTTTGATGAAAAATGTGCCATGCAAGCAAGGTTCCTTTCTGAATGCTCATAAACATGCTCTGCATTATTATGGTATCATGTTTCCTGCATCACCACATGTATGTGTATATAGATCAATAGATCTGACACATTCCAGGTATTTCATATGGCTCTGGGTGGAGTGTCTCTCTCTCAGCATGAAAGCTGATGAGTTTGGATACATGATAAAAGAATGTAAATAAAGAGAATCACCTAACAACAAGGAGAAGGGAACAAAGAATCTCAGGCTATGTACACACGAGCATACTTGTCCCGCAATAAGTTATTGCGGGACAAGTAAAGCGCTATAAATATAGCGCTTTCTCCCGTGCACACGTGCACTTCCTTTCGCAAAGGAGCATTCACCCTTGGAATGCTCCTTTACGAAAGAAGAGCAGTGCATGGTGGGCACCTGTCCCACCATGCACTGCCCACAGCCAGCCCCCTAGCCCAGCTGCAGGGCTTCCGGTGGCAGGGGGGGCTGCATTGCCAGCCCCCGCTGTCATCCGAACCCCAGC
>ML685840.1:7833142-7955851 GCA_007922175.1 Pelusios castaneus | reverse complement strand
CGCGGCCTCAGCTGACTCCCGGAGCCCGGGAGCTGTGCTGGGGGGCTGGCTCGAATTGGAGCTGGCCCCCCAGCACAATCCAGGGGTTCGGGTGGCGGCAGAAGTCCCGGTAAGTGCCGGAGCTTCTGCCGACACCCGGAGCCCGGGAGCTGTGCTGGGGGGCTGGCTCCAATCGGAGCCGGCCACCCAGCACAGCCCAGGGGTTCGGGTGGCGGCATATATGTCAATTTCACTGCTCAGCTAGATCAGTGAAATTGACATAGTTGACAGCTCCGATGTCCCAGAGTGGCGCTGATTGGCACTCTGGGACATTTCCGGAGGCCAATCATTGCGCGGTAAGCATACACACGAGCTCAAACGGGCAACAGATGATCCGCAACAGCTGTTACCACTCTCGTCTGAATGGTTATTGGATTGCGCTACAACAAGGCGCTTGTCGTGCAACATTACCCTTGCACGTATGTACACCGTGCTTGTTATCGCGCCTTAATGAGTTTTAAGGCGCAATACAGTGATCGTGTAGACAAGGCCTTAGTTACTACCACTCCTTAAGTCGACTTAAGGACAGTGTGGACGTGGAGTAACCCTGAAGTAGACTTTATTAAGTTGATTTAAGGGTAGTTAAGTCGACTTAACAAAGTGGACTAAGTCGACTTAAAGCTAAGTCAACTAAGTCCACTTCATTAAGTCAACTTTAATAAGGTTGACTTTAAGTCGACTTAAAGTTGACCTTATTAAACTTGACTTAACAAAGTCGACTTAACTTTTCTAGTGTAGACATAGCCTCAGTGTTCCCACTGGTGTCATTATAGTAGCATATGGGACCTCCTAGAATAGTATCACAAGTATAAAATTGAATTACAAATTTAAGTAGGCTTTAAACTGTTATAAAAGTGTCAAAACTGTGTGAAATCTGTGTTTGGCAGCAAACTGCCATAATTAGATAATTGAATCATGAAAATCCCAAGCTGTAGCCAAATTCTATTTGTGAATATGCCTTGGTTTTTGGAATTTATGTGCAAAAATATACTTCTGACATAGATGCAGGCTGGGGTGAATCAAAGGGCTGTTTCTGTGGAAGCCGTTCAGGTATCCTGTGTGACTTCACCTCCTGCTAATTCTTAGTGCATTGGCAGCCTGGGGCACAAAGAAAGTGTGACAATGGTGCTCTCAGAGTTGGCTGGCAAAAAATACTCAAATACGTGGTGATAGAGGGTGAGAGAGACAGGCTGCGGGCACAGGGGCACCATAGTTTATGGCCACTACAGCATACTCCCCTCCAAAATCTGGAGCTGACCCCAAGGAATCTCAAGTCTCTATAGTCCTCTGCTGTCAGCAAATATCTGTGAAACTCACTGGCAAAGTGTATGTCTCATCCCTTCCTAGGGACTGGCCTTAACAATTACTCCATTAGCTCACGTAGTCAAGGTCTAAGCTGTGGTTCTGAATCCTGCTGATGCTGCAGGCTCAGGGTCAGTATAGTTAGCGCTACACGATGGAATTCCTGTATTTCAAGATCACTTAAAATCTGCCCTCCCCTTTCCCCCCTCCCTTTGGAAACTACATTGTAATACCCTCCAAACACCTGTGTTAAGAGAACATTATGGTCACATGGGGGACCTGAATTTCAGCATTTCCCAAGTCTCGAGTCCTTGATTTTGCAACCTTCATGCTCTTTTAATCACATAATTTTTGTTTCTTTTTAAAAGCATGTAGAACAGAAGTGAGGTCGAGGGGACAGATGGAGGGTTTGAGTTAACAGACTCAAAGGATCAGGAAAGAAGGATGTGGATGACAGACACTGGGGAGAATGGGGATCGGAGACAAACACTAGTTTGTAAAAAAGGCCATAAGTCAAGTGATGTGTGTGCAGTTTGACAAGCGTGGGGATGTGGAGGTTGTTGTGGCTGTTCCTATGTTAGGACCCTTCCCTGGCTCTTCCTCCTCCAGCCCTCACAGTTCAAGATGCTGCTGAGGGCTTTTCCCAGCGGGGTTGATCCTCCCTGTCAGGCCTCACCCTCTGCACTGCTGCTGTGGTACCACTTCTGCTGCTAAAAGGGGTGCTCTTCCCCTCAGAAGGTGCTTGTCTTCTAATTTCTTATAACTCACCATGTGTTTGAGCAGCTTTTGCCAGCCAAGAGCACCATTGTCACACTTTGTGCCCAGGCTGCCAGTGCACTAGGAATTAGCAGGAGGTGAAGCCATACAGGATACCTGGACGGCTTCCACTGAAAGAGCCTCTGGATCCACCCCAGACTGCCTCTATATCAGGAGTATATTTCTACACATCAGTTCCAAAACCAAAGACACATCCATAAATAGGATTTGGCTACAGCTTGGGATTTTCATGATTCAGTTATCTAATTACTGTAGTTTGCTGCCAAGCACAGATTTCACACAGTTTTGCCACTTCTATAACAGTTTAAAGTATATTTGAATTTGTTTCAATTTTATAATAGTGATACTATTTGAGGGAATCCCATATACCACTATAATGACACCAGCATCACTGAACTTTTTTGCAAGACTCATTTCCCTACATGTAATAATACTGAAGGAACATGTGACCGCGCGCGCACGCATGCACACGCGCACACACATACACACAATCTCCATACACATACTGCACACCTGTAATTTAATCACATTTAGCCTTTTTCTTTGTACACGGGATACTTTAAAGAAACTCCTTGAAGACAGGCATGGGAGGGTGGGATAAAGAAATCAATGCATAAAATTAGCTAACAATGCTTTATTTTGTAAAAAATAAGTTAGCCTGCAATAGTCTAAGGTACTTTTTCGACCATGTGGCCAGGGCCAGCCCTCGCCGGAGGCGGCCTCAGGTCTCTGACTGGGGCACCTGCCGCAGCAGCCTGGGGTCCCAGCTGCACCCGGCTCCCCGCACTGGCGGGCCCTGTTTTTGGGCTCCCTGCCGGTTGCCTCAGCCTCCCCGCCCGGGCTAGCTCCCTGAGGAGGTGGAGCGGCCCGCCTCCCCTCCAGCCGGGGGGGGGGGGAGATAGAGGTGCGGCGTGGCCCCACCTAGGCCAGTTGGCCCTGGGCCCTGCTCCCCACATGGGATGGCCCTGAGTACAGCACTCTCTGTAATTGTATGCCTGTTTGTTGTTCAAGTCATTGAGGAAGTAAATAAAAATAGGATCCAGGCTGTGGTTATGGATCATTTCCTGGCATTGAAGATAAAAATCCTTATGTTTTTTTTTACAATGAGCTATTGTTAAAACAGTGGTAACTGCTTGCAGAACAGAGCCTGATTTTCAAGGGTACTGAGTAGCTATAGCTCTCTTGGACATCTACTGGAGCTGAAGATGCTGAGCAATCCTGAAAAAAACAGGCCCTCAGTGGTAGGAGGTACTGAAGTAGTAGAAAAAATATCTGGTTTTCAGTAAACATCACCATGTCATTAATGAGAGCTCAGGACTAATCAGTGGGCTGACACAGCCCCGCCCTCACTCTGCCTGTGGCTGGAGTTGCTGTTAAATCAGGTTCTGAACCAGTTGCTCACAGTCACTGTTTGCATGGCATTGTTTTGCCAATGCAGACAAGGGGTCACAGCTTCTCCTGACTGACCCTCCCTACTCTGCTCTCACTCAGGCCAGTAACTGGACCCTCACTGTCAATTAAGCCTCTCAGCCTTTCACTTTTGGGGCTTGCTACCTCCTGGTTGTTTTCTTAGAGGCAGTGCTTTTTTTCTAAAAAAAAAGGTACCGGAACTCCTATTGATGTCCGTCGTGTCATAAAGAAATAACACTGAAAATAGTGCAGTAAACAGTAAATTTTTGAATATATCAAAGAAATAAAAATACAAGGTAAAAACTGTTAAGTTTTATTAACTATGCAGGCCGCTAATATACTGAAAGACAACCTGTGAGGTCTTACAGCAGGGGTCCTCACACTTTTTAAATAGGGGGCCAGTTCACGGTCCCTCAGACTGTTGGGGGGCCGTATTATAATTAGAAAAAAACGTGAATGCGTAGCTATCACGTCTGCTGCTGGCCTGTGTTTCTGGGTACTGGGTGGCAGGCAGTAATGCATCCACACACTTTTTGTTGGTGCTGTGGGCTCCGGCCAGGCCCAGAGTGTGGGACTGACCGATGTTAGCCTGCTGGCCTGCTGTTGTGTACGCAACTAGTAGCCAATGTTCCCTCTAGGTTTGGTGGCTTGTGTGCAAAATTTTCAAGCCATGTGAAAAACTTTTTCAGAATAAATTTTTGGGGAAAACTCACAAGACAGAAATTATAGGCATTAATTGAAGATAAAGTGACTGTAAATAGAATTAATTAATTAATTGTGTTTAATTAATTTAATTGGAATGAATTTGGAATTGAAATCTAATTTTAAGAAAGGTTTTTATTTAAAATTAATTTTTAAAAAGTTTTAAAAAAGAAGGGAGAGAGAAAAAAAGAGAAGGAAGGAGGAGACAAAGAAGAGAAAAAGAAAAAAAGGAAAGGAAGAAAGAAGAGAAAGGAAGGCAGGGAAGAGGAAGACAAAAGAGAAAAAGAAAAAAAGGAAAGGAAGAAAGAAGAGAAAGGAAGGAAAGGAAGAGGAAGAGAAAGGAAGGCAGGGAAGAGGAAGACAAAGAGGGGAAAAAAAGGAAAGGAAGGAAAGGAAGAGGAAGAGAAAGAAGAGAAAGGAAGCAGCCCCGGGGGTCTGGAGGGGGCGGTGGGGGCTGCCGGCCTGCGCGGGGGTCCCTCCTTGTCCCCACCCCCACCCCTCTAACCCGGCCCGTCTCCTTGTCCCCCCACCCCTCTCCAGGCCTCCCTCCAGCCCCCTTACCTGGCGGAGGCTGGGAACCACAGGGACGGCCGACAGAGCTGCTGCCGGCCAGTCCGCTCCCGCCCTGAGCACGCTGTAACTGCGCATGCTCAGGGCGGGAGATTTAAATCTCCCCAGCCCGGCCGCAGCCTGCACAGCTGGGAGGGAGCACCGGCGGGGAAAAAAAGGTGCCGGAACGCCGTTCCGGTGCGTTCCGGCAGAAAAAAAGCACTGCTTAGAGGCATCCTGGTGCACAGTTGTCACCACCTCACTATCCCAGAGACTTTCTGCCTTCTTCACCTTCCCTGCACTCTCCCCTTTACAGCAGAGAAGCCTATGTTTCCTCCGTTGGTTGCAGCTGTGGGTGTCTGCTTCCATGATTGGCAGCTCTGGCAGCTGCATGGGATTGCAATCAAGTTTCTTGCTTGTAAACAAGAGAGACTCTCCTCCCCGTCAGTATGGGTTGTTTAGGCCCCATTGCATAAGCCTTGGGTGAATCAGTGGGTTTTTCCCATCTCCAATCTCTAGGATTCCATTATGTTAATTAACAGTACCTTTAAGACTAGATTTTGAGTTCATGATGTGCCTTTTAAAAAAAATTGTTATAAGTAGTTTCATGTAGAACACCTGTCCGAGTCAACATGGCAATCTTTCTGCTCATCAGACGGTAAGCTTCTGGGAACAGGGGCTATCTTTTTGTTCCATTTGTACAGCGCCTAGCACAATAGGATCCTGGTTCATGACTGGGGCTCTCAGGTGTTCTAGTAATACAAATCAATATTTTTTCTAACATTTCGGAAGTGTTTCCTTTTCTGCTCCAATGTGATAGACTCACACAAACAACAAAAGAAACTGACTGACTGTACAGCAGAAGCCCAAATGACAGAACACAAAGTGCTATCAAATGTACAAACCAAACAAATGGTTTCTTGATAAACAGAAAAAACACTCCTTTAGTGGCTTTTCCGGCCGAAATGTGATTTTTAAACAGAGGGTTTCTCCGTGGCTTACATCATTATCTCTCTGAAAAATTGTTAGCTCTGTCTAAAGAACATGAGGGGGAAAATGATGTGTGCAGTGAAGTTATGAGAGACAATCAATCCTTACACTCATTTTAAAATCTTCTGTGCAAATAATATACAGTACCACTCAAACACACGGTCTCTCAGGATTGTCAATATGTTCAGCCTCTACTTCAGTAACCACCAAGAGACCTGCAGGGGCTGTCATCACTGAACTAAATGGATGGGGCAACTGCCGTCCTAAGTGGCTGCAGACCTCTGGAAAACTTCCTCAGAGGTTGCCTTGAAAGGTGCCTATATGCTAGAATAATGCAACTCTACTTCCTGGGAGAGACACCGTGACATGTGGTACAAAGTCCAGGTCAGTATATGTGACAGGTTGATATCTAAATATAGGCAGGCAACACTATTAAGAAATACATTAAGGTGCATTTGTATTCCAGGGATTTATTTAATTTTATCTAATTGGTCTGAACTCCCTATCCCAGCTCCTCCTCTCCAGCAACCTGAACAAAGGATATAGGATCACCTCTTTGTTCACAGGCGCACTCTCTTTACTCTTATTAACCTGTCTTCCTGTCTCCTTCTCAGCTAGTAGTCACCAGTACTACACTTCTTCTCCTGGTAAGAGGGCAAAAGCAGAGCATACTCTGCTCTAATTTGGCTAACATCAATCTTCTCCATAATAAACCACAAGTGCAAAAAGTTTGAGGTCGCTTTCAAGGTGGAGTGTCCTGCATGGCAGAATGTTAGATGGTGCGCCTATATCCAGCCTATCTTACGAGAATGAATTTTACACGAAGTGTTTATCTAATATACATAGACACCACATTCGTTCTTCAATTTGGCGAAGGACTGAAGAAACGAACAGATATTTTCCCAGCATTAAGCGGTATCTATTTACATACTTGTCATGGGATGCACATCTGTGCACCCCTAGGCTATAATCTGTGTAATTTTTCTGTTCACTTTTGCAATGTAATTGTATGGCTTGATGCCAATTATGCCATGCAAGGTTCCCTTTTGAATGCTCTGTATTGTTATAGTATCATGTTTCCTGCAGCACCATGTATGTGTACAGATGTGAAGCTTGTTACATGGCCCTGACCATCAGGACTATCTTTCTGAGGCTGGAGAGGTTCATGACCAAGGCAATGCAAACTGAGTTCACTGGCTCGGGTGGGACAAAGAGAATCACATGGCAGCACGGAAAATGTGGAGCAAAGGAAAGGGGGATTGGAAAATAAGTACATACACTTGGAAGTGGGGAAGCTTTTGGCTTTCTGCCAGTGAAAGACAATCTTGAGAGCAACTTCAAGAGACTGGGTTTATCCACATAGCCAGGACAGCCAAGACTGGCTGCACACCACCAGTAGCCAGTCTTGTGGGTAAGAATGAGGAGAGTAAGCCAGATCTTATGAGTAATCTTGGACAGTAATATTAGTTAGCATGTGTCTTGTATCTTTTATTTGCTTGTGGTAACTCCCAACTCCTTTATTAAATGATTGTGCATTGATTTGCTATATACTTAAAATCATATCCTAATCAATAAATTAGTATTTGCTTTATTTAAAGCTGTGTGGATTTTAGAGGGTGTGAATGAGTGAGGCTGGGAATATCCATTTCATTGTTAAATGGATGGACAAGGGTCTAAAAGTCTATGGTGACTGGGGAAGGATCCCAATCCCTGCAGGACAGAAGTTCCTGGTGTAGCGTCTGGGGGTGCTTGCTGGCGGGACTGTTCCTTGAGTAGCAAGAGTGCGAACACCCATGGCCTGGGACCAATTACACATGGGAGACTAGTGTGGATTGACTCAGGAGTGAATGGCCACTTGGCATAGCGGGATAAGTTAAAGTTCAGGAGTGGAGATCAGGGGGTAACAGCAGCACACCGGACCAGATTCTGGGAGGGGAACATCACAATACTGTACACTGAGTGTGTGTGTCAGATAGCCTGCTAGGACATCTGAAATGAAATCTGTAATCAGTAACACTGGAGAATTTCTTGAATTGTTTCTCATCATCTTTGAAGTGTTGATACTATGTAGCTCATGAAAGCATCTCGTAAAATACAGACATCACTATAACAGAAACAGGGTTCTCGACTCCCACTACATTATTCTTTTTCTTTTTGTCCAAGAGGAGGTTGTCTACTCTTTTGGTGTCTAAAAATCAAAGGCCCTAAAAATTGTTCAGCTCATTCACAGACCCAAAATTATTATTCATGTAAGGTGGTTTTTTGAGGATGGTGAAAACTACTAGATTAAAAACATTTTAGGGCAAAGACTGTGTCCTCATATATGTTTATACTGCACATGACACAATGGGGTCCTGATCTAATAAGACTTTTGACTCTACTGATTTAGAATGAATGAATGAATGGGCAGGATGTTATTTTTCTGGCTCTAACCAATACTATAAAGTGAGGTACTGATCTTTATGGAACGTGAGTAGTTCATATACTAAAATAGTGTGTACCTGTGTCTGTGTGACTTTTGGTTTTCCGTTTTCTCCACCGCTGTAGTACGTAAAGAATACTTACACAAATGACAGAAGAAAGAAAAGGCATTCACAAAGGCATGACTTATTCTCTTATCCACAGGGAAAGGCCCTGGGATGTGTGTACATGCAAATAAAGGGATAAATAAAAACTGGGATGTGTGTACATGCAAATAAAGGGATGTGACCATACCTGTAGCTGCTTCATCTGATGTAGCTGCAGCCGAAGGTCTGACACGTTGCATCTCATATCATGAAGGCTGATTTGCATTGCTGAGGAGCCAACAGGTGCAGGGTGACTGATAATGGTATTAGACTCAGTAGTTGCTAATGAATTCTTTCCACCAGATACATGAATAGTTCCTGCAAGTAATATTAGCAAAACTCATTAGTTTATGAAGAGTGAAAGGTAGACCCACATTTTCCTCCTCACTGCGAGCACAGCAGATTCAGCATGTATCTTAAATGAAGACTGCTAATTTCAGTACTCATTATCTATCAAAATCAGTACTCATTTCATTTCAGTACTCATTATCTATCAAGTGGCTGTGATTTTCTTAACCAATACATGATTTTGAAGTGAGATGTCTAAGAGTCCATCTGTGTTGCATCTTCAGCCAAGTCAGGGGATCTGGTTATCAAAGGGCTGGCTCCCAAACTGGTTATGAAATGGTTCCATTTTGTAGTATGGATGGGAGATTAGCTGTAACTGGAAGTCACACTGACCATCCACTGGACCATCCATTATCAAACAGAACTGTGCTGGAGCCAGGTTTGGAGATAGCTATATTCTAACTGGGCCCTCCCAACATGGCTTAAGGTGTAGCATAAGGGTAGAGCAGCCATTTGTCTGATTTTAAGACATACAGTCCTTTATTTTATATATCATTTTGTCCCATCTGACACTGAAATAGAAGTGGACATGGTTTTTGTCTGGTAAGTTGGATGGGCAATGCCATTTTGAAGAGCTCACCCCTCTGCCTCTCACCGACCATGGCAGCAGTCTCTTAAAAAAGGCATCCTTCATGAAGTGTGACCTTGTAAGCACAAAGCACGCAAGGTCATGCTGACTGGGGGGGAGAGGTGGAGGGGGCCACGCCATTCCTGGAAGTATTGGCGTGGTCAGTATTCTGGGGATGTAGCCCACCTTATGCAGGACCTGTCTGAGACAAACTTGATTAGAACATGGAATGATCCTGCCCTAGTGCTTTATTGACTGATTAGCATGGTAAAGAGATTCAACCAAGTACACAGGTGTGAGGAAAACATCCTAGTCAACTATTAGGTGGCTAATTACATGTTCCCAGCTGGCAATTCCACAGGCCTATTCTTAAATGGCATAAAATGAGTTGCCACAACACTCCCAAAACAAAACTAAAACTGTGGCACAACAGATATACCTTATTTAATGGTATGCTTCCCCCACTAACCTGCCGAGCCCCTCATTTTTCATGGCCATCTGTACACAGAACTCAATTTAAAACCAGCACTGCAGAAGACAGGGAAATAATGGTTGTGCAGAACTCTGCACGTGATTTTTAAAGTAATCACAAAAAGCTGTGAAACTATGTTCTCAACAAAACATTATTTCTTTGGCACACATTAAAGTTAGGTTAGTTCTTTTTACACATATAGTAGCTAGGAAATAGTTTTCTTTATGAAATACAATCAAAGCCCAGATCAGCAGCCAGTATTCACATTACATCTGGTTTTTGACATCTCACTTATATAGCCATATTTTTAATTGTCTTCCTAGGGTGTTTTTCCCCCTAAAACAGACATAGTGAGAGACCATAAGCAGGACCTGCCTCATTTTCGGAATAATTTCACAGTACTATGGTGCCTCCCACACCCCTCTAGTCACAATGGCAAGTCAATCCCCTGTGCACGGAGTAAGAAGACAGTATGTCTGCAGGTTTCCTGTCTGACACTCCCATTCCTTCTCACTCTAATTCCCTCAGCCACTTCTCAGGAAAACCTACAGCTTGCCTAAACTGAAAGCAATGTGTAAATGAAAGTGAGAATCCTTCTTGTGCACAGTAGCTTAGGTTACTACTTGCTTCACTTAATCCTTGCACTACATCAAGTTTAATGAAACCAAAGTAAAACTAGAATTGCAATTTTCTCTTTGCTTGTTAAGAGTAAATCCGCAGTGTAGAGAGGGACACTATGAATGCCACTCATGCTGCATGAAAATGAACCCCATTGACTTATATTTACATCCATTCCACTAACCATTATTGCGCTAATCACCTGGCAAAGCACACAAAGATACAGCACAGCCTGCTGCAAACATGTTGTTCCTTTGCCAGTAGGTGCGGCGTATGCTTTATCTTATTATTTCTTCAAATCCTTCACACATGAAAGATGTTGGGAAAAAAGGCAAACTCTCCAGTTTCTGGTGTGTGTCTTTGTTTCCATTTAAAAATAGGCTAGAGGGTTTGTACAAATCATGTTTATTGGTTTGTATAAATATGTCAGATCAGGAAACAAAGCAGCAGTAAAAGCATGTGCTCAATTGACTACGCCCACGCAGTATATTGCTGTACCATCCCATGGACTTCCTGATACTTGGACAAAGGCTGTTCTAACCCATGGCTTGAAGCTGTAAGGCTATATCTTACTTCAGCACGCTCCAGTTAGATCTGTATAGCACTTCCATAACACCATCTTCATTTCACTGCTCAGCAAGCTGCCACACACTTTTTGCTACACTTCAGTATCATTCAATACTCTCTTATCTTCCAAGGAGCTTCTTTACAAAAAGCAATGCTCAAGAAATAGCCAGCCTTTGTGCTTATTGCTCTCCTGTGTACATTTCATACTGTGCTCTAATATACCTCAATACTTATCCACGGATCTGTCAACATGCATGATGCAGCAAGAAAATATCTTTCTTACTTTCTCCATCCCACACGTGCCCCCCCCTTTTTGCATTTTTAAAAAAGAAGAATATTAAATTCACAAACAATATAGACAGGATCCTCGAAAATTTCTGAAAGCTGTTCGCTAATCTTTCAGATCTCTAGTCACAATTCTGGACATTTTATTTTTAAAAAAGTTTACCCTTTCACTTCCTGCTCAGGCTATCGCTCCCATTGTTCAATCCCAAACCAGTGATCAGACAGACAAGCACAGGCTCTTGCCAAAATCTGGCCCTCAACCATACACATACCGTCCACAGTTGCTTGTCCTCCTTATAATATAGCTGGATTTGTGATCTGCTTCCCTAATGGAAAAGTGCCTGCCCCTGTCCCAAATCAATCTCTCTCCCTTCCTGCCACCTAGCTGCCATTCCCTCTCACATGCAGGTCCTCTTTGTTTTCTGGTGTGCCATGAGCCTGCACAAAAAGCCTGTTAGCCATGTTATACCTGCCCTTTCAAGCACTACAGGGAAACACTTGGCAGTATGCAATATTAGTGTAGGCTCTCAGCAAACAGGGGAGCACTCTGGAGATAAGCAGTTGGTTTCCACAGATTTTTATTTAATTAAAAAGGAAGCAAAATGCAGCTCAGTGAGAAGATGGTTGATCTGGAGAGTCTAGTTTTCTCTTTCCCTTGGAAGCAGGTCCAGGCTACCGACAGGTGATTAGACTTCCAGCCAGGTAGAGATAAAGGAGAGAAATATCTTTGGCTGGTGGACTCTTATTGTTCAGAGTTCCTTGTTGGAGCTAGGTAAGGGGGGAAAGACATTTAATACAAAATATACTCAGCACTTCTGTAACATTTTGCATTGAAAAGCATCTAAGTATTTTACAAAGGTTCATGAACAAAGCAGAATGGCAACCCCATATTTAAATCCAGGCACAGAGACTTGAAGTACCTGTTACATGAGCAGGAGTGAACAGGTAGTCTGTAGCTGAACATGGAATGGGACCCAGATTTTCTGACTCAGAGTCCTTTGTTTTAGTCACAAGAACATTGTTCCCCTTCCATTTTACTATCCTTCAGAACACATTTATTTTTCTATCCAAATCACTACAGGAGATTGAAAGGCAAGATAAAGCCAAATAAAAGGCTTTTTCCAGATGGGTTGCCCATCAACTTGCTAAAAAAAGTCCTTTCATATTCAAATATCACGATGGAATGCAGTGTCATAATCATTCAAATCTCATGAATACGGGAATAGAATCCACCAAATAAAATAAGAAAATTTAAAGTTAAGGCTGCAACTTCACCACTAATAAGCAGCGATTCTCGGATTCTGCAGAGTTCTCTAAAGAGAAAATCATCTTACATATTTACACGCGACTTTGCCTCAGTAAACCAGGGGGCACTAAGGATCACATTTCATTTGCAAAAGTCAACAGAGCTGAAAGCCTGGCCTGGTCCACTTTCAACAGTTTTATCTACGGTAAACAAGCCAACAACAAGGAGCTGTGAAGACACAGCTCATTATATAAGGAATTCACAAAGGGCACAATCTCCACTGCAAAGTACAACCCACGAGGAATGATGAATTAAGAAAGGTTCAAACAAGAACACTGTGTGCATTATGGTACCTCCTCTCCAAATAAATAAATAAATAAATAAATAAAGGCTTCTTGAAGTACAGAAAGAAATATATTCCATCCCTTTTTAGGAAATTCTCAAGGCCCCTTCCTCCTGCTCTTGCAAGGTTGATTTCCTTCTTTGGCATCCTGGGCCTAATTTATCCCAGTCACTTGAAAAGAAATTTAGGAAGGAAAGAGTGAGGGTTGGTGGGTGCTTGTTGGTGCATGTATGTCTGGGAGAGAGATAAATCAAAAGACAGAATATTTCTAACATGCATTACTCTTTGGTCATGTGCTGTTTCTAGAGAACAGTTTCTGAATTCTCTTGACTTTTGGGGGCTGAAGTAGTTTATAGAGACATAGTCATGGGATGCCCATTAACGTCAATGGGAGTTGCACAGCTAAATTCATGTGAGATCATTGCTTTTTTAACTCCTTTGAGCTATTTATTATCATTTCTGTGATGTGTGTAACAGTTATTTGAAAAATCAGAGCTGAGCCTAAAGGAAAAAACCATGAGAAATACAGACTTTCTGACAACAGTTTCATTTTATCCCAGTGTAAAAGCATCATCATGTTATTTTTTTAATGTTTCAAGCTAAGGGACCCAATATATTGTCAAACTAAAAGGACACTCATGCAACTTTTTTCATTTATATGAAATAAAATATTCAAGACATCAATATTAAAATACAGATAGGTACCTGTATATGCAATTTGGACAGTTTGGGTTTGTTTCCAATTAGCCTGTCCCATATTGTTGCTGCTTGACCAAAGTCTCCTGTCATCGCGATACATGACGTGCGTGCAGTATAATGTTGTACTACATTTATGAGTCACTTTTTATCTTGCACAGCTGTTTCCTCATTAAGGATGGGAAGCAATTCACATTTCTGCTTGCTAGGGCTCTAGAAGGAATTGCTCAATCCATGGTTTTAAATGGCTCTGTCTTAAAGTGGTATTTGAAATTGCTAAAAATGATGGCTACTTATGTTGCAGTTAAGTGGGAGTGTTTTGCCTAATGGGCTCACCTAATACATGTTAGAGATTGGTCGAACCAAATGGGAATTAGCAAACTTGGTTTTGGGGGGTAAAGGCATGTTAAAATTCAGATATGTTTGAAGAAAAACAAAGACATTAGTTAGCAAAAACTGACATGCTGAGCAGAGCTATAAAGGAAGTAGGAACTCTAATTACCCACATATCTCCTTGGAGCATGTAACACATTGAACAGAGGCAGACCTTGCTTTGTCAGACCAAAGACTGTCCTATTATGTAAGGTTTCCAGACATAAATATACTTTATAACACAGTTACATGGAGGTTTTTTTATAGAGTGTATTTTACTTATCCTTTTATTTAAGAATTTCTTCCTTCTCTCTTTATTACTACCCTATGCCAGTAAAATCTGATTTCATTTATAATAGGAATTGGAACTTGGGCTTCGGTAGCAACCCTCACTTGTGCATGACCCGGATAAATCTGAACTCCGAACCTAGTGATAGTAGGTAGCTACATAAATACATGGTCTCAGGCATGGCAGGGATCAAGATCTCCATCCCTGAACAGTGCTGTAAAAAGACTGGTGTGAGTTAATACAGGTGTAGGGAAAACCAGAAGACCTAAAAGATAGGCCCTAGTATAACAATGCAATATAAAGATGGGTAGATTTCAAGTTTCCACTTAAAAGTGCTTTGTTAATATGCAGAGCATCAGAAAGGGAAACCCCTCAACTGTTCAAAATAGATTATATATCAGTAATTAGGAGAGGCCTAGTGGTAATGGGCACAGTAATGACTGCCAGGAGAGGTCCAGTCATAAAACTGGTTTGTTATGTGGTCTTGGGAACATATTTATTCCCATTTTTCTGATGGCGAAACTGGGATAGGCACTCCCTACCCCATCACACCATCAGAAATAAGGAAGTAAATAATATTTCCATGGCTATCTTACACAAGCATTGTGAAGGTTAAGCATATTATTGATGGTACAATGCTTTGCATATGATGAGCTGTACGTGACTGCAAAATATTATTTATTATCCTATAATGACAGTGAAGTGGGGAAGGGGATAAGCACGTTATTGAGTATGATCCTATTATAACAAATTATTTTTCTCTAAATTGACCAAAAGTATTGAATGGCCATTTTTCTCATTACAAACAGTCCTGTTTTTATACCAAAGAACACTGCCCTATCCATTTACGACCAGATATGAGTTCAGTGGGGCTCCATATAGGCTCAGGGGTCCGAATGGAGAGGTCCCCTTCTAGCATCAGGCTTTAAAATTGTTCTCTGCTGCACATGTTTAATCATTTCTAGTTCTGGTTTGTTTTTCTATTGGCCATGTTCAAACTGAGGTCAGACTGCAGTTTTAAGGAAAAAGAATTCTTGGAGCTGAATAAACATCACCATTGGAAGGCTGGTAATTGATAGAGTTACTAACAAAATTGTGAGGTTGGAAACTCATATTCCGTGCCAGAACAGAGTCCTCTTAGCAGAAACACTATTGCTAACATTAGGGAACTGCTTTTACTGTATTCAATGCATGGCAAATAGATAAACACACAGACCCAGAAAGAGAGAAATCAATGAATGTCAGTGAAGACTGCCATAGCAACTAACACTTTGGCAAACAATTTAAAGAACTGCAGCTGCATGGGTGCTTGTGTTAGCTGATGTGTTCTTTTGTAATATCCTTACTCACACCTCAAAAATGCCCAGAACTGACACTTTAAATATGTCTTAATCCTGATAAACAAGCAAGGAATCCTGTGGCACTTTTAAAGACTAACAAATTTATTTATCATATGAGCTTTCGTGGGAGAAAATCCCACTTCATCAGATGCTTTGAAGCATCTGACGAAGTGGGATTTTCTCCCACGAAAGCTCATGCGATAAATTTATTAGTCTTTAAAAGTGCCACAGGACTCCTTGTTTGTTTAGTTGAACTAGGCTACCCTTCTGGAACTTCATCCTGATATACACTGAATACCCTCCCTTCTTAGTGGCTTCACAGGGGCTGACTACCAACACATTTTAGGAGCATGCCAATATTTAGTAACAGATCAACATGGCTGCATAAGAGAATATGCTATCTTGCTGACTGCTATGTTTCTTAGCATCTTTATATCCATAGCATCTTATTGCCAAACTACTCTTAGTGAAAAAGGCTATATAATTTAATAGGGATGAAATATATCGGGTTCTATAGAAACAGGAGTCTGCAGAGAATGACTAAAAATCTACGGAATTTATTTAGAATTATATCTTGTCTGTAGGTCTGATTGGTTTGCTTTAAGTACCAACCAAAGAGATTCTATATCAGGGCCAAAATTATCTATTCAATTCTATAGGCTTGCTTAAACATCCTGCAGAAAGGTTGTCATTCTCTATTAAATTATATAGGACATTTTCTTACTATTTGACCATTTGAATATATGTAAAAAGGTAATCGATAATATTGCTAAACATGCCAATAAGCATAAATAGTGTTTTAATAACAACACAAGCAACAAGACCCTGGTCTGCTCTGGGGCTGAATGTGGGACCATACAGTCTCCTCACTGGCTTTTGTGGTTGCAGGAGCCTGTCTGCAAACTCAAACCCACACCACTGCATCCGCAGTCTGCTGTGCTATGGGATTTTGGTGCTTCACATAAAGAGCTTGTCTTGGGTGGAGTTTGTGAGGGTATCATTAGTCTTCCTACCCCAACACAAGTCCAAATTGGGGATATGCATCATAGGAGATAGAAACGGATAGTAAAGTTCTCCTCTTTTCAGGGAGTCACACAACGTTTATGCCCTACAAATACCTTGTTCTGGTGCTCTGCACAGGTGTGTATTTCCCTTTAGAGTTTCCACTGGTAACAAGGAATTGATTGGGTCTCACATCTTTTGTCTAAAATACAGCCTCGCCTCTGGCACAATAGTTACAGTTGCATTGGCATTCCCATTAGATGTTAATATCTACGGAGCTCTGAGTGACAGTGTATTTTATATATTTTGTACAATTAAAAAAGAATGGTCTTACCTGCACTGTCAGTACGGTTCTTACTGGATACTGTTTTCACCATCTTCTCACTAAAGAAAGAAGGAAGAGAAAAGTCAGCTTTAAAATTTCCAAAATGTATTTTTTCTTGCAACTTTCAAGGACTAGTTTTACTCTAGATTTGCAGCGAAATTTATCATCAATAAATAAAAATGACCTGGTTGACCATACAGACTGGGGTTTTTTGTTGCTGTTTTATTTTGTGGGGGAGGGAGTGGGAGGGGTTTTTTTTTTGTTTTTTTTGTTTTTACTTTAAATTACTGGTGGATTTGTTTGGGTGAAGGGGTTTTGTTTTGTTTTTCTTAAAGCTTTTAAATACAGGTTAAGCACGGGCTACATTTCCAGCACTAAGCACAGATATTTAACCGTATTATTCCTATTAACCTCAACAAGAAGAATGTAGTTAAATCTCCATTCATTAGCTAGAATACTTTACCCACTATGCCTAACAACCCAGCTCTTACCAAGAGTGATAAAGAAAAAAATTTAAATGTTGAACATTTAGTCTTCTGCTATTACATTAAAAGTTTAATTTTGCTAATTGATCATTAAAAGTAATTACAGAGAAACAGATTTAATGAATTCGTTTTTTACCTAGAAGCATCTTTGCTATTACTTGTATTTGGCCCTTTTAAAAGCGCAGACTGAACAAGACCTGTTAAACTGGCTATCTGTTTCTCCATGGCTTGCATCCTCTCTCTGTAAGACAAGAGAATTGTTTGTTAAAGCCAGATATATTCTCTTTCAGACTCATTCTTCTAGATGAATTATCATCACAGGATTGGAAGGATACCACAGAATTTGCGCAAAGGCTCATGGGTATCAATTTGCATACACCTTGTTTAAAAGGCTGACCACATCCTGGTCACTTTAGACAAAGTGTTGTATGATAATAAACAGACAATGCAAAGACATCTGCCTGGGATAAAAAACAGATGATAAAAAGTACAGATTAAATATAGTGATCTCACAAAATAGGCATTCAGCTGGTCAGCTAATACCTCCTGGAAACGATTGAAAATCACTCTACCCAGAAACAATTCTGCAGCTATGCATATAGTTCTTGAGTTTTTTTAAATCGCCATTAGGCCTAGAGTTTTACCTGAGTATAAGGACTATAGATTAAGGATATTGGGTTCCTTCTTGTTACCATTTCAACTTTGCTGAAAACAAGAATTTTTCTTTCAGCAGCATTTAACCTGTCTCAACTGCCTGCTTCCAACCCAAAATCAGAATCCTTTGCATTTGACATCACAGCTATCTGCTGTGGAAATGATTGGAATTTCACAATCACAGGCATAGAATTTCAGAAAGACAACAGAGTCCTGTGGCACTTTTAAAGACTAACAGATTTATTTATCGCATGAGCTTTCATGGGAGAAAATCCCACTTCGTCAGACGCTTTGAAGATAGGAAAGTTACAGAGTGGGAGGAAATTAAATGCAGGGGAGTGTATGACATAGCATCAGGTCAGGCTGTAACAGCAAATCAAAATAAGTGTTAGGATTCAAAACACTGGGGAACAGCACATAGAGGAGGGGGAGGTCAAATCACTTGTTGTAATGCGAGAAAAATCCATAGTCCCTGTTTAACCCCAAAACAACTGAGTCAAATTTGCATATAAGTTCGAGTTCTGCAGTCTCTCTTTGAAGCTGTGATTTGTTATTCATCTGTTTCAACACAGCTATTAACAAGTCGTCAAGGGAGTGAGCAGGGAGATTGAAGTGTTCCCCTACAGGTTTTGCAGTGTTGCAGTTTCTGATGTCAGATTTGTGTCCATTGATTCTTTGGCGCAGAGACTGTCCTGTCTGTCCAATATATAAGGCAGAGGGGCATTTCCGGCACATGATGGCATAAATCACATTGGTGGATGAGCAGGTGAACGAGCCCTTGATGGAGTAGGTGGCTTGATTAGGCCCTGTGATGGTGTCATCAGTGTAGATATGAGGGCAAAGTTGGCAGCGTGGTCTGCTGCAGGGCTGTGTTCCTGCTTTAGTGTTTCTGTTCTGTGATCTGTAGTTGCTGGTAAGTATCCTTTTAAGATTAGGGGGCTGTCTGAAAGCAAGGAGAGGTCTGTCTCCTAAGGCTTGAGAGAGTGAGGGGTCATCTTGTAAAATAGGCTGTAGATTTTTGATGATGTGTTGAGAATTTGTGTTGAGAATAGAATTTCAGGTGCAACAAGAAGACATTAAAATAAAGAGATCCTATTTTCATGCAAATGTCCTACATAGTTCTAAAAAGCAGATGAAAAGAAACAGAGAACAATTATGGTATATAAGGGCTGTTGTCAATATTTTCCACGAGGTATCCGTATGTATTAAATAATTACCATATCTTTTGATAGGGAAGATGGAGGTCCAAACACAATTGTATACTTATATTTGCACTTGTAGTTAATGTGAGTGTACATACAAATCAGGTAAATGCCCATGTAATCAAACTCAATAGTTCTCTTGCACACACAGTCACTAGACTCTCATCATGGTAACTGCCTGACTGTAGAAACAGGCCCTCAGATCTATCTTTCTGAATATTTGACCCTACGTATTTAACACTTTTTATGTTTTAACACATGTATAAAATGTGGCATGACACTATGTATTTTTATCTTTATTTTGTTAGGGGAACCAGTGAGAAATCAGACTAATGCAATGGTTTTTACACTACAGGTACTCGGTCGCGGCACGGGCACCTGCTGCTGCCTCCATTGAAAGATTGGAATGTGTTGCTGAAAGATGTAACTGTTGGGTCACGGGCATAAATGATTTTTTTTCAGTTGGGTCCTGAGGAAAGAAGTTTGAAAACCACTGGACTAATGCCATTCCAGCACATGCTAGGAATCTGAAAATCAGGACAATCAGTAACAAAAGCTCTCAAAAGATGAGTCGTCTGATACAGCAATGACACCTCATGCTGCTTTGCAGCAGATTTCCACAAGACAAATTGGGTTGTTCATGCTCTGGGTCATTGTAAACTAAATGGTCAGAGCTGACACATGCAGGGTTAAGTTTTAACTACATTATTACGTACACATGCCATTTTATAAGTGAGCTAGGCATATAGCAGTGATTGTTCCCAGTATCAGGTTCCAGTACCAGCTTTAGGTTGGTTGGGGAGGGAAGTCACATATGGGGGCCAATAAATGGTAGAACCAAAACAAAATGATTAAAAGGACCACTACGCCACGTCATAGAGAACAGTTGCCTCACGCCTATTCTGAAGATAAAATTCCAGTTTGGTGGGAAGCAATGAGCTGTGGGTGGCTGAGGGAGAAGCTACACATCTTTGAAGGACCCATAAGATGATGTCAAGGAAACAGGACACCACAAACATCTATGATAGACAAGATCTTTACTGAAGGCTGAGCAGACACAGAAAAGGAGAGGGTTAGTCAGTTCTCAACAAAGGATAAACTCTAGTGTGTCCTTTCATCACTGTAATACACACACACCCCTTTCATTTTCTGGCAGAAAGACAACTGTAAGAAGCTCCTAAAAATTTTAATGAGTTTGACCTAATTTATTTTAAACCAAGAAATATGTTGCATCATTTCTGTTTCTATCATTACTGATCTCAGAGCTAAGAAAAGTGCCTTTGACTACAGTAACCTCTGAAACCATCTAGTGTACAAAGAGCAAACACTGCACATCTGAGGTAAAAATACTCTTACAAACTTTAGTGGACTAATCTTGACACCTACAAATGAAAGCAATTTTTCAGGCTATCACCAAAAAAGGCTTTCTGGATCCAGACTCAACTGGAAGAAGACTATCTGCTTTACTGACATAGAAATAACATTGTCTTTCCATCTCATACTTTACAATAATCTGGAAATAATTTTATTGTGTGAATTAAATTATGGCAACACAAACTGGTAATGAAAAGTTAGGAAATACATTTTTTATGAGAGTGGGGGGCAGGGAAGTAGGAGGTGATGAGGAATTACATTTCACAGTCAAACCTATAGTTCACATTACTGTCACATGGTAAAAACATTAAGGGCACTAAAGAATGCTATATACATTCTAGAGTTCTTTCTTTTGCAAAAGACAATGCAAGATATTTTTAAAATGGCTCCATCCTTACATCCATGTACTTATTACGATAATCTAAGCTAAACATGTCAAAAGTAGGTGCTTAAAATTAAGCATCTATACACTCTATACCCAGATTTAGTTAACAGATTAAAATTTGCCATCAGTCCCTGTCACTCAAGATTGTACATTAACAATAACAACTGGTTCTAACGAGACCAGATTATCTGTAATTTGTGTTCTACTGGGCCCAATAATGCCTGTAGCTGTGAAACTGCCTATGTCTGGAGAAGAAAATGCTTTGGTGCTCCCCCCACCCCCGTTTCTGCTATGGAGGGAATGTGCTGGCAAGTTTTCCTTCCTAAGAATCAGAGGAGGTTAGAAATAATGTGCTGCTGAAGCCTCAATGGCAGGTTGGGATGCAAAAAACCCCAGGAGAGAAGGGAAGAAGAATGTGTTGCATGGGAGCAGGAAAGAGAAGAATGTGCTGCCGTAGCCTTCCTGATTACTCTTCCACCCATCTTAGAGTGAAGGAAGACTATGCCCTCATCACCTCATGTTCCAAGATTAACCTCCACCTCTCCTGCAGGAAGGGAGAAGGGGAGGGTTGCTTGTTTCTAGTGTTACCAAAGCAACTGCACTGTAAAAGTATAAAACAGAACTCACTTGTATTGTTCGGTATGATTTTCATAGGAACTCCGGGAGATCCAGTTGCTGCATGAGGATAAGGGCAGGGAGCAAAGACTGAATGTACACCCAGTTCAAACAGCTTTCTCAAGCATATTTGGCACCTCCTGCAGAAGTAGCAAGATGCCGCCACAAAGCAAAGAATTGCTGGAGAAACTCCCCAGTTATATTCTGCAGGCAAGCGGTTTCATAATCGTCTTCCTTAGCCAGTTGTTCAGAAAACAAAACTATCACCACCTCACCAATCTCACTCTCTGAGAGAAGTAAAAATGCCAAAATCTTGTCCTACTGACAAGCTCCAAGGCTTCAGATTTTATCACTAGGTTTATTTCTTGTGATTCAGTTGGTCTTCATCCCCTGTACTGTAACTGGATGAGTTCATTCTGTGCTGGGCACTAAACTCTGCTACATTGATACTCACACTGGGAAATATTCAAGCCTCACTTGCATGTTCCTTCCCTTTCTTGAGGGCATCTTTCATGTTCAGACTATAAAGGAGCTGCCTCATGCCTGGTACAGGCACCAACTAGAAATTCAATCATGCAGGCATTCATTGATGTTCATCTCCTACCCTAGGCTACATGTACACACCACCTGGAATACACATATTTAAATGACTATTCAGATACCATCCCAGGAGATACTTAGCATGTTATCCCAGAGCAGGGTTTCTCAATGCAATGATATTTTATAGTTAAATCGAGGTACAGAGTCTATATGATTCACCAAGGACAAAGTCAGATACAGGCAAAGATGTATTTCCTTCTATTTAACCATGTGAAAAGAGCATACGTTAAAAATTTTCACTTCATAAAAAAATTAGGCTTCTTTTTTTTCTTGGAATTTTTTGTGTGAACTGCTTCCAGATAGTGGGAGAGTCTTTGCAGTTTTCTGTGAACAGCCTAGTGGGAAAGATTTGCAGTTCTCAATTGTCAATTAAGTGTGGTAACAACAAAGCTCAGCCAAAACCTCTTCAGCAGGCAAGGGGACAGGCATGCAGGAACGTCAGGGAGGGTGTAAAGCAAATACTTTGCTTTCTGTCCCCAAGTAAAAAGATGAACATAATTAAAGATAGCTTGATTTCCTGCATACATTACCATACATTTCAATCATCTTATGATAAAATCAAAATTAACCTCTCTCACCTACACTCTAAATCAAAATGAACTCTTTTAAACATTACTGAGTGCAATAATTCTATAATAATAATTCTTATATACAAGTACTTATCCTGAATCAGGTAGGAAATGAATGAATTGGTCACGTTTCTCATATAGCAATATGCTGAAGTGCAGGCGCCATTCCACTGTATTGTAAAAGTCACATGGGTTCAACCACTTGGCTTGGCTTTCATCAGATGAACTATATATGATTCTGCCCATCTACAGAGGGGTAGCATTACTAGTATTCCTTCTGGAGCAATCCAGGATACAAATCAGAACATGCCTTTTAAATGGATGCAGCAGGCACTGCCTTCTGTAGCCAACTCTACTGGCAGGTATGGGGACAGACAGGCTGAGGCCACCATACTACTTCACTCTTTTGAGAGAGGTCAGTGCTACAAGTGATGATAACATAGAGTAGTGGCTCTGCTCCCCGCAGTCTCTGTGCAGAAGCCTAAGGTAGGGAGAAAATGTCTCATGGACTTTCCTATCAGAACCAGTCAGAGACAGCCACAAGCAGGAGCTACTTACTGTACTCTTTTGTGTTTGGGAGCCAAAAGTGGAGGCCTACCCAGAAAATATTCCTCAGCCCAGGAAAAGCTCACTTAAAATTACCTACTCTACTACAGAATCATAGAATCATAGGGATGGAAGGGACCTCACGAGGTCATCTAGTCCAACCCCCTGCTAAAAAGCAGGACCATTCCCACTAAATCAGCCCAGCCAGGGTTTTGTCTAACCGGGCCTTAAAAATCTCCAAAGATGGAGATTCTACCACCCCCCTAGGTAACCCATTCCAATGCTTCACCACCCACCTAGTCGGAAAGTTTTTCCTAATATCCAACCTCGACCTCCCCAGCTGTAATTTGAAACCATTGCTCCTTGTTCTGTCCTCTGAACCCATCGAGAATAGCCTACCTCCCTCCTCTTTGGAGCAACCCTTCAAGTAGTTGAAGGTTGCTATCAAATCTCCCCTCAGTCTTCTCTTCTGTAGACTAAATAAGCCTAGTTCCTTCAGTCTCTCCTCATAAGTCATGTTCCCCAGCCCCCTAATCATTTTTGTTGCCCTCCGCTGGACTCTTTCTAATTTGTCCACATCCTTTCTGTAGTGGGGAGCCCAAAACTGGACACAGTACTCCAGATGCGGCCTGACCAGTGACGAATAGAGGGGAATTATCACATCCCTCGATCTGCTGGCAATACTCCTACTGATGCAGCCCAATATGCCATTGGCCTTTTTGGCAACAAGGGCACACTGTTGGCTCATATTCATCTTCCCGTCCACCATAACCCCCAGGTCCTTTTCTACAGCACTGCTACTTAGCCGATCAGTCCCCAGCCTGTAGCAGTGCATGGGATTTTTCCTTCCTAAGTGCAGGACTTTGCACTTGTCTTTGTTGAACCTCATGAGGTTTCTTTCAGCCCAGTGTTCCAATTTGTCCAAGTCTCCCTGGATCCTGTCCCTGCCCTCCAGAGTATCTACCATTCTCCCCAGCTTAGTGTCATCCGCGAACTTACTAAGCACGCAGTCTATCCCATCATCAAGATCATTAATGAAGATGTTGAATAGAACCGGCCACAGGACCGACCCCTGGGACACGCCACTCGTTACCGGTTGCCAACTAAACATCGAGCCATTGATTCCTACCCACTGAGCCTGTTGATCTAGCCAGTTTTCTATCCACCTTACGGTCCACTCGTTCAACCCATACTTCCTAACTTTCCGATGAGAATGCTGTGGGAAACCATATCAAAAGTCTTGCTGAAGTCGAGGTATACCACATCAACGGCTCTTCCCGCATCCACAAAGCCAGTCATCGCATCATAGAAGGAAATCAGGTTGGTCAGGAACGATTTGCCCTTGGTGAATCCATGTTGATTGTTCCTGATCACTCTATTTTCCTCCAAGTGTTTCAGGATGGATTCTTTCAGCACCTGCTCCATGATTTTCCCAGGGATTGAGGTGAGGCTGACCGGTCTGTAGTTTCCCAGATCCTCCTTTTTCCCTTTCTTGAACATAGGTACTATATTTGCCTTTTTCCAATCCTCCGGGACCTCCCCCGTTCGCCACGAGTTCTCAAAGATAATGGCCAGCGGCTCTGCAATCACATAGGCCAACTCCCTCAGCACCCTCGGATGCAGTTATCCGGCCCCATGGACTTGTGCACATCCAGTTTCTTTAAGTAGTCCCTAACCTGACTTTCCATCACCGAGGGCTCCTCTTCTCTCCATTCCGTGTTACCCCGTGTAGTAGCCTGGGAGCTGGCCCTCCCTGTGAAGACTGAAGTAAAAAAACTATTGAGTACTTCAGCCTTTTCCACATCATCCACCACGAGGATACCTGCCCCATTCAGTAAGGGACCTACACCATCCCTGATCCTCTTCTTGTTACTGACATACTTGTAGAACCCCTTTCTGTTATCCTTCACATCTCTTGCTAGCTGCAACTCCAATTGTCCTTTGGCCTTTCTGATTTTATCCCTGCAGTCCCGAGCAATATCTTTATACTCCTCCCTTGTCACCTGCCCAAGCTTCCACTTCTTGTAAGCTTCCCTCTTATGTTTCAGTTCCCCACAGAGTTCTCTGCTGGGCGCCTTACACATTTGCTATTCTTTCTGCACATTGGAATGGTATCTTCCTGTGCCTTTAACAGGGTTTCTTTAAAATACAGCCATCTGTCTTGGACACCTTTCCCCTTCAGATCAGCCTCCCAAGGGATCCTGCCCATCAGCTCCCTAAGGGAGCCAAAATCTGCTTTTCTGAAGTCCTGGGTGTGTTTTCTGCTTCTTTCCTTCCTTCCATTGATCAGGATCCCGAACTCTACCATCTCATGGTCGCTGCTGCCCAGGTTGCCATTTACTTCCACTTCCCCAATCAATTCTTCTCTGTTTGTGAGCAATAGGTCTAGAGGTGCAAGGCCCCCAGTTGGTTCCTCCAGCATTTGTACTAGGAACTTGTCCTCAATATTCTCCACAAACTTCCTGGATTGCCTGTGCCCTGCTGTATTACCTTCCCAGCAGATGTCAGGATAATTGAAGTCACCCATAAGAACCAGGGCCTGTGATCTGGAAACTTCTGTTAGTTGTCCATAGAACGCCTCATCCACCTCCTCCTTCTGGTCTGGTGGTCTGTAGCAGACACCCACCATGACATCCCCCTTGTTGCATTCTCCCCTAAACTTAACCCACAGACTTTCAACCGGCTTGTTTGCACTTTCATAGTGGAGCTCTGAGCAGTCATACAGCTCTTTTACATATGGCGCTACTCCTCCCCCCCCTTCTTCTCTGCCTGTCCTTCCTGAACAATTTATATCCATCCATGGCAGTGCTCCAGTCATGCAAGCTATCCCACCATGTTTCTGTTATTCTAATTATATCATAGTTCCTTGTCTGTGCCAGTACTACCAATTCTTCCTGCTTGTTTCCCAGGCTCCTCGCATTTGTGTACAGACACTTAAAATACTATGTTTGATTGCAAAGCATACGACAAGGAATGACCCACAGGATGTAAATCAGACTGGTCAATTATCTGGTTGATTTTGTCCTGTAGTTGGAAAGTCACCTGAATAAAGGAATGGGGTGAGTTTGCAAAATCTTCAGGTCACACTATTGTACTACTTTCCGAAACCCATTCCTCATTGCATTGGTGATTCACTGTTCACAACCGTGCTGAGGATGAACATAAACTTTGTCTGGCTCACTGCTGGGGCCTGCCCATACTCAATTGTGTCATACAAGACAGTGGTTTTATAATGGGAACAACATGCAATATAGCTTTGGGTATGGCCATCATACCTAACTTACTATCTAAGCACAAGCCTCAAGATGTGAAATGTGACTACATTAACTAAGAGAATCATTGGCTACTGCTTTCTTTTTTCAACTTCACCTTAACATCCATCAGGACTCTCATGGCATAAAAAGGAGAAGGCAGAACTACAAACTAAAAAAAGTTCAATAAATCTCAGAAAACTGTATTTTTATTGCAGGAAAAACGTGCTGCACAATTATATTGGTATTTCAGTACCTGATGATGGTTGAGTAACAACACTATAATGTTTATTGTACTACTAAATACGCTGGAATTTTAAAACACTTAAATATTGCTTTATATGCAATGCAAGTAAATAATGCCATTTCATCCAATTAATTTAGATTAACTGTTGAAAACAATCAACTTCACTTCTAATCTCTTAGGATTCATAGATCTACACTGCCTACAGTAACCTCCAGAATTGGCCACAATGAACCAGACAAATGAGTCATCCAAAAATTAAGGCAAATCATCTTTAAAATTGCACATGGCCACTCACTAACCAAATAAATTATTCCTCTTCCGAGTCTCAGATTTATGGGATTATGAGTCCTTAAAGAAAAAACAGTTGCAATCTATTACAATGTTTCCATTATATTCAATATGAGAAGATACTTTTAATACTTCTTTTGCATAAGAAAGTTCAGACATTTTAATTTTTTAAACCTCTAGATGACACTTGAAATTTTTTTTGCAACACTGTAAAACAGTTTGTTACACAATTATGATGAAAAATGAATAACTCTAAGAATTAATTCAGTACATAGGTACCATGGAAGGAGATACCTTGGAAATAACTGAGATAAAATAAATAGAAGAAAGAGATCTATTTAAAGCAAACCAAACATTAAACCCCAAACATTAATCTTGACAAACTTGTAAGTTAGGACATTGATTTCCATAATATATAATCAACACTGGAAACTCCAATGGGGTGATGGGAAATATTTGTGATTACCTTTTCTTGTCTGCATTCCATCCCTGCTGACATCAAATTCCCGAATGCGATCTCCCCCCACACCCACCATTGTCTTCAGCAAGAGCAGGATATGGTTTTTAGAGGTCAAACATACACAACTTCCAGACTAGTTTGCTAGTCGAAAACCAGTTTTTTTCTACCTGTCAATTTTATCTCAGGGAACAGAAAAAATCAAGGAGAATTGCAGGGAGGAGAAACATTTAGTCAGAATTTTATCTCCAGTAACCACTTAAATTTCTTCTCTGAATTTATGTTTAATCAGTACATTTTATCTGGTCAAAAGAGAGCTTAGGATAATACTGCTTCAAGGTCAATTCCAGGAATAAGGCAGTGCCAACTGCACTTTTCTCATCTTAACACCAATTAGACTGCGACCGTACTAATAGCAGCACTGAGACAGCTGGCTGGAGGTTTGCAGAGGCCTCGAGCACCCCATATCATTTTAAAGGGTCTGTTAACCACAAAATACCGACATAAAAAACCCCTAGACTACTGAGACCTCCACTGCCCGGCACCTTATGAAGCTGTGCAAATATATGCAAAGCAAATGTCAAATGCTATCATTCTAATGTGGTGAGGCTTGCTCGGGTGTCAATGAGCACACAGGGTACAAAGCAATGCAGAATCTGACCCTCCAGGTATATTATCCCACAGATAAGCCTGACAGACTCAGTCCTCAGGTCCCTAACCCTTACTCATGTCAACAGGCCAGCGGACTTCAATTGTTCTTGCTTATAGGTGAAAGTCTCTCCCATGCAGAGGGCTGGCCTACCTGTGCATCACTTAAATCCCACCGAAACGCTCAACAAAGAGCTTATGTAGGACTTACCTAATATATAAGCCTGTGAATTTTGCCACATGTGAGTAAGGTCTGAAATATCAGCCTGTTACTTTATTTTCTCATTTGATCATGATTATATTGACAAGACAGTGGAGTTTAGATACCTTCTGATTAATCTATACCTGTTCCACCTCTCGTTACCAGCTGTAAAGATGCTACATCGCTTTCATTATAGCTCTTGCCTGTGAGCTGTTTGTAACTGAGCTGTAAGACTTCGGCCTAAACTGAAACAGAATTCAGCATCCTCAGCCAGGAGGCAATTCGCATTCTTTATTGAATTTAATACAATTTCAATTAAAATTAGTTTTACCGTTTATGAAATTATGGAAGATAAGATAATGCTTAAGGCTCTTTAGAGTTGTATAACTCAAAAAAAAATTTTTTTTCTTAAAGTAACATTCCAGAGGCTAGACAAAAGACTTAATTTGCACTAATTGCTTTTGGTATTTAGTATGATATTTTAAAATAGCTCAGACTCCCAAGGTTTAAAAGCACAAAACAAAACATGAGCATTTCCAGAAGGAAGAATTAACAGTGTAATTTTGTTAATAAATACCAGGTTGAATTTTAAATACATGAATATATTTAGAAAAGCTATTATGCAAATATAGTATTTATCATTTAAATACACTTTAAGAAAAGTTCTCAGACAGCTGGTGCATATATTCCTCTAATGCAGAATTACTTGCAAATTCACAAGTGTGTGTGTGTGTGCATGCATGCATGTGGGCATGTATGCGATTAAATTTGTGGGTGTTTTCTGAGGGAAGAGGCAAAATAGAGAGGAAAGAATTTGTTGCTATCTCTGTTGTTTGCAATCTTTCTCGGATGAAACTTGTAAGATGTTTTTGATCCAATTGTTCGCATTAAAAATGGCAAATGTACTTCAAGTCATTCCCTTGTTCAAGTAGTGGACATCTGCAATTAGATTTCAGGTACCTACATGATTTTCTTTAACATTTCATTGACCTTAGACTGAAACTGTCTCCAGCTCAGTTCTCTGCTGTATCACTACCTTATTGAGCTGGCTTCAGCATTCTGTGGATGGCTGAGTTTCTTTTGAAACACAACCTATGTCCATTCCCTCACCCATCCTAGATCCTCTCTCTAGCTATTTACAGGTTGATGTGACTCATTCTGAGCCTGTCAGGTGGGTGGTAGAGTTCTGCTCAGGTCTAATTTTAAAGCCCAACCTGCACCCAAAACAGAAAAGAGAATGTTGAATTGTTTTCAGACCCAACCCAAACCTGAGATTTGCCTCTGAGCTTGTGTCAGCACCACTGCTGCCAACTCATCCTTGGGGCTCGGCCTGATTAGGACATGCCACTCCCCATGTCCCGTGGCCACATGCTCTAGGACTCATTGGCACATTCACTCTGCACCATCCACAGTGCAGCAAGACAGACGTGGCCATCAGCAATAGGACACAGAGCCGCCACTGCACCAACCCCATGGGCAGAAAGAGGTGACTGGAGAGAACCTGAGCAGGCCTCAAATCTGACGCTTGTAGTTGGGTTCTGTAGGCTCCTGTTGGCTTGCAGCACTCTGTGTGTCTGTTTATGTGGTGGGGGAAGGGAGGTCACTTAGAAGATGTGAGGTGCTCCTTCACCCCCAGGGTGGAGGCACTAATTATCTTTCACAGCTTTCGGTCTTTGAGAGCCTAGCATTTTCCAGCTAGCTCCCTTCACTGCCCTAATGGATTCTATAACAGACAATAGCCTATCCATTCGTACAATTTATACTGGTATATCTTAGCCAACTGCCAATATAACCATCTGTCAGCCCTAGGATAGCATCTGTGTCAGCAGAAGTCACATCCGACCTCTGTGCACATCTGATCCTTAAGAAGAAAGAGAGATCACTGTCAGGTGAGGACTAACAGGCAGATCATAAAGTCACCATTTGTGATGTTGGGAAAATTAGCAGGAAGAACATTCTTGTTTCAGTTTCTTCAGCAGGACGGACTTGCTGACCTCAGCCATGCTCCTTCAAAGGTATATTTTTTTTAAAAAACTATTCTATTTTTATTCAAATTCATGTTTTACAACAGATAAGGCAGCCAATGATAAATTCTTCCCAGTTCTTCACGCTAGATGAAAAAAACTCAACTCCATAAGGAATAGAAATTGTAACATTAGAAAGTCATTCTCAACAAGTGTGAAATATATTCCTTTATTAGCTTCAGCAGCATAACATTCATTCTTGTAAAATGATTTGCTTGTCTGAAAAAAAAATCCTAGCTAATCATTTTATTTTTTCAAATAATTGAAATCTACACTGATTAATATGACCCTGGATCACCTCTAGGAGAGAAAACCTTTTTGGAAGTAAATCTAGTCCTTTTTAGTTACTTACAACCCTCATAGACATCTGAAGACCACACCCCAGTATGCTGGTCATTGTCTGCAGTATGTCAATTTGAGATTATGCACACAGATCATGACTCTCTTATTTACATACCTTACACTCTCGCTCTTTCTTACCTTGTCTCTTTATCTTTGGGCACTGCAGCTGATCCATAGCCAAACACCTGTTTGTCAGCTGTAGATGGAACGACCTCAACCATGCCAGGTAAACCCATAGCATTCCGTGCTTTCGATTCCACAAACAGAGGTGCTCCCGGTTCCTTTTTAAAGGACTGGCGGCTAGGAGAAGATCTGTCCAGCTGGATGACATGAGGGGGCACATGAGTGTTGTGATGAGTATGAATATCAATCAGTCTCATGTCAGCTATTCTGTGAGGAGATGCAGGAGGAGTTTTAGGACCAAGAGTTGGCAAATGGCTGTCAGGGTATTTTCTTGATTTTTGTCTGTACAATGATTGCTCCATCATTTCAGGTTGCATAGAGGGATTACAGTACGTGTCTGAGGACCTCATTGCATTCCGATGATAAGCTACAATATGCTCAGGGACGTCAAGAGGGTGTCCAGTGTGGGAAGCAACAACATTCACCCTCCTCTCATGAAACAGGTAGGGGTCGGCATACAAGCCTTCATTTCGAAACAGGGTAGGATTTTTGTTACTCAGATCGTCATCTGGTTTCACGTCCCTTCTTTCCAAAATGGCACTAGGGCTCGGCGATATGGACCTTGATGTCGGCACAGTTGAGAGCCTGTCTCTGGGAATTGTTGCATTGCCTGGCACTCCCATGGGCCTGGCCCCACCATAAGGAATCCTGGATGGAGACGGAGGCATAGAGTGGGGCACAGGCGTAGCAGGTGGTGAGCTTGGAATTGCATGAGGAGGATGCGTAGCAGATCCTGGTCGAGGAGCATTTGAGCCATCTCGGCCTGTATAAGTAATTTCTTTCTGCATCTGAAATAGGGGAAAACCATACAGCCTTAGTCATCAGCCTAAAAGTCACCTTAGCTACTGCTTAGACATCAACTACAGTGAAAAGAATTTAGCTTAAAACTAATGTCTTTATTATCTATTCAAATAAAATAAACTCTTGAGACCACAGATCCTAAGGAAAATAGGAAGGCAGAAAAATCGGTCCATGTTAATAGAATAATAGATAATTTTCTAATTTATATACTAACACAACAAATTTATTATGAGTATTCTTATTCATTTGCAGTCCAGTAGCGTGGAGAGCTCGGCCTTGTGCTAGGTGCTGTACCTCCACATAAGATAGTCCCTGCCTTGAAGAGCTTACATATCAGTCTGAAATAAACATATAGCTATGAATGATGGATTCTAAATCTTGGCAGTAGCCATCAACAGTTTGCTGGAGCTTTTACTTATGTATCACAAATGAAGTCTGAACAGGTATTTTACTCAAGCAAAATAAACTCTTACAGCCAACTCTTACAGCCTGCTTCACTGCAGGATTTGGTCTTCCAATAATATTTCGTCAATAGAATTACTTTTGTGCAGAAATCTGAAAATTACATATTGAGCACATGTAACATTATTGTTGAGTGTAAACTATTTCTATTAGAGCTTTCCCAATATATATGAAAATTAATGAACACTAAACAGTTTCCCTATACAAAAAATGTATCAGACTCTCTATATCACATGGTCAAAGATACTAGAGCCTTAGACAATTGATAGAATTTGTTTTCAAAAAGCCAATTACAACTACTTACAGCTAAAACTGACAAAAAGAAAAGCTGCAGTAATTGCCAAGAGGAAGAAGAGAATGAACAGGAAAAAGAAGGGGAAGCATCTTTTGAAAGATGAGTTAGTCTTTCGCTAGCTGCCTAGGGGCACAACTGAAAACTCTGCAGATAATGGTACGTTCATTGCTACAGGGAATGGAGCATCTCACTCAACAAAACAAACAAGGAATCCTGTGGCACTTTAAAAGACTAACAAACTTATTTATCATGAGCTTTTGTGGGAGAAAAATCCCACTTCATCAGACACTTTGAAGGTGGGGAACTTACAGAATGGGAGGAAATTAAATGCAGGGAAATGTATGACACAGGATCAGGTCAGGCTGTAACAGCAAATCAAAGTAGGTGCTGGGATTCAAACACTGGGGGAACAGAATATAGAGGAAGGTGAGGTCAAATCACCTGTTGTAATGAGAAAAAAATCCACAGTCCCTGTTTAACCCCGAGGCAACGGAGTTGAATTTACAAATCAATTCCAGTTCTGCAGCTTCTCTTAGAAGCTGTAATTTGTTATTCATTAGTTTGAGCACTGCTATTAACAAGTCGTCAATGGAGTGAGCAGGGAGATTGAAATGTTCCCCATTGGTTTTTGAATGTTGTGATTTCTGATGTCAGATTTGTGTCCATTTATTCTTTTGTGCAGAGACTTTCCTGTTTGTCCAATATATAAGGCAGAGGGGCATTTCCAGCATATGATGGCATAAATCACATTGGTGGATGAGCAGATGAATGAGCCCTTGATGGAGTAGGTAGCTTGATTAGATCCTGTGATGGTATCTTTTGAGTAGAGATGGGGGCAAAGTTGGTAACGTGGTTTGCTGCGGGGATATGTTCCTGTTTTAATGTTTCTATTGTTTGGTCTGTAGTTGCTGGTGAATACCTGTTTAAAGTTGGGGGGCCGTTCCCTGCTCACTCCATTGACAACTTGTTAATAGTGGTGCTCAAACAAATGAATAACAAATCGCAGCTCAAAGAGAAACTGCAGAACTGGAATTTATATGTAAATTCGACTCCATTGCCTCAGGGTTAAACAGGGACTATTGATTTTTTTCTCATTACAACAGGTGATTTGACCTCACCTTCCTCTATATGCTGTTCTCCAGCATTTGAATCGCAACATCTATTTTGATTTGCTGTTACAGCCTGACCTGATCCTGTCTCATTCATTTCCCTGCATTTAATTTCCTCCCATTCTGCAAGTTCCCCATCTTCAAAGCATCTGACAAAGTGGGATTTTCAACCACGAAAGCTCATGTGACTAATAAAGGTGTTAGTCTCTAAAAGTGCCCCAGGACTCCTTGTTTGTTTTGCTGACCTAGGCTAACATGGCTACCCCTTTAGAACTTCTCACTCAACAGTGACCTCTCCAGATGACTGAGCACAAATGGTATCTCATTGCTTCAAGCTTAATTAATGCTGCCGCTGATGAGGAGCCTTGAATGATAAGTAGGGAAGGATGGAGGATCAGCTGAGCTCCATCAAAGACATGGCAGGATCTCATTTTCAAAGGAAAAGATCCATAATTTGCTGTAAAATGTGAAGTTTCAAAGGGGTAGTCATGTTAGTCTAGTTCAGAAAAACAAATAAGGAGTCCTGTGGGGATTTTCTCCCATGAAAGCTCATGTGATAAATAAATTTGTTAGTCTTTAATAGTGCCACAGGACTCTTTGTTTGTAAAATGTGAGTGGACAACATGGGTGTAGCTACTCTGTGTGTGGGAGTGAGCCTCCCAGCCCAGGGCCACATACATGCACTTGTGCTCTAAAAACAGCTGTGTATAGATTGTGGCTTCAGCTGGAGCCTGGGCTCTAATGCCTGAGGACGGGCTGGAGGGGAAGGGCTAGAGAGTCTGAGCTGCAATATCAGAGCAGCGTCTACACAGCCATTTGTAGTGCACTAACATGGCCCCGCTACCACAGGTCAGAGGAACCAGGCTGGCTCCAAGATGCAGTGCAACCATTTCCTATCATGTTGACATCACACCTCATCATTCACACATGATGCCAGCAAACCCCCCAAATTCATTACCAAACCAGAATGATCACTACCTTGTTTTGAAACATACAAGCCATGTGTCTTTTTATACACTGTCTGCTGGAGATCCTTGTCCACGTTTTACTCCTTCTTTTTATGATTACTCTAGCTAGTGAAGCCAGAGGTTCTATTTTCTCCCTACTCCACCCCTACATTTTTACATTGCTAAGGAAATTGCCAAGCCAGTATATACAGTGCAACTGTTCCCCTCACAGTAGCCTCCACACTTTGAAATTAAAAATGACTCTCCTTAGGACTAATTCCAAAGGGGTAGCCGTGTTAGTCTATTGTAGAAAGACAAAAGAGTCTTGTGGCACTTTTAAAGACTAACAGATTTATTAATCGCATGAGCTTTCGTGGGAGAAAATCCCACTTCGTCAGACGCTTTGAAGGACTGGCAGTCAGGGATTTGCAATAGAGGCATCAGCAAGAAGAAAGGAGAGAAGTCAACCTGGCAGCAGCAGCAACAAAAATAAAGAAACAAGTAAGAAAGAACAAAAGTAGAGCACAGGGATGAACCATGAAACTAAACAACAACAAACACCAAATCAGACTGCTATAGCCGCAAAGAGGCATGGGCAATTTTTATCATTTGTTCAGTGAATTAGTATAATTCAGGATGTTAAATAAAAACACTATACAACAAATTTTACTATGTACATCCCCAACTGAATAAAAGGTAGAATCACAGAATCATGGAATATTAGGGCTGTAAAGGACCTCACTAGGTCATCTACTCCAACCCCCTCCTAAATCAGGACTATTCCCACTATATACAGGTTCTATATACACAGCTGTCGGTCCTGCTTTGAGAGACATACAATACTGTGTGTCTTCTGAAGCCAGACTCTCTGATCCAAAGTCCAGTCAAGTCAATGTAATGACTCCCACTGACTCCCACGTGTACATCTGATATATGGCAAGGGGTGCCTGTAACTGTGAGAACAGGACCGAGACCAAAGTCTACCATCATTCTGCACAGTAATAATCTTCCACAATTCAGAAACATAGATGCTGGAATTCCCAGGCAGGCAGATACAAGAGAAATTTGATAAAATGAGGTGGAGAGAAGAAAAGCGTCAATAAGAATTTTGGAAAACCCAGAATTTACAGCCACAGGCCTAATACCCCCCAGTCAATCCAACACATTCTTATACTGAATAGTTGCTCATTTCTTCCGAGGCAGAGAACTCATTCAGCACAAAATTCCTGTTTTCTGTTTAGGTGCATTAAGACACAAATGAAGAATTCAAACAGGATCTGGCATATTGTTCGAATAGGACTGTCCAAACCTGGTGCTTACATTCCTTACCCCATATTCATTTTTGCCAAGTACCAGCATATTTATTATTATTAATTTCTTATTTGTACTTCAATAGCACGCAAAGTTCTCAGTTAAGACTGGAGCCTGACTGGGTACCCATCGTGTTTGGCATGGCACAATCACATAGTAATGGGCTATCTCCAGCCTGAAAAGATTATAATCTAATTGAAGACATGACTCCATAAGTGGGTGTAACAAACTGAAGATGGGAATGGCAAGGGAAGAGAGAGAAGGAGGGAGGGCCTGGGTAACAATGACAGGAACACAGAACTACGTAGACAGGATATGTGCACAGCTTGATGACTTGGAGTTGTACAATTTTTGTGTGTTTGGATTGTACTTCTGCTTCCACCTGCCTAGTTTCTTTCTCTCTTGTTCTTTTCTGTGCCTGTTCCACGGGCCCAGATTTTTTGGCCACGAGCAGTTTAGAGCTGCATACAATGGTCTCTTTCCGCCCTTCTCATCTCTCTCTCACACTCTCAATTCTTTTTTGCTCTTCTTTTTCCATCCTCACTCTCACAAAGGTTCACTACTGCTCAGAGGTAGGGCATGCACACACCATTGGCTCTGTGGTACCAGGCCTCAGGTTCCTGTGCCAAACGCACATGCCTCAGGAACAAAGGAAAGAGGAGACTCAGCAGGCCGGAGCCTATCAGAGTGATCTGCTGACAAAGCCAGCCTGCAGTAAGGCTCAGGGTAGGAGTGCAGCTGTGACATTGCATGTTTCACAACTGTAGTCACATTTGCACCTATGCCATAGGCTGCGATTCTTCTCAGGATGCCGCTTTCTTCTGTACTCAACTGTCAGGGGAAAAGCATTATCTTGCAGTTTCTTCAGTAAAGATTTCGCCATTTTAAACCACAAGAGAGCTACTGAACAGCTCTGTTTAACAGCAATAAAATCTGTAAAATACACAGAAGCCTAGCAGGAATGCCATGATCAGTGAATGTTTTACCCAAGGAGTAAAGGAATCAGATACACAGTCCACAGTAAACCCATATAAATGGCTGTGCGCTTCATTTTGAGATTAGCTTTATCTTTTAATGAATGCCCATATTTTGAATGCTGTTACATACAGAACAGCAGCAAATCTGACAGGGGGATCGCTGCCCCAAAAATAGGTCCCCTGGGTCGCCGGCCAGGGCCGGATCAAGCTCATGCTGCCCCCAGCCTGTGGCCCAGGCCCAGCCCCAGCAGGGGCCACATTGGGCCAGTGGCGGCCAGGATCCGGTTCCCGGCGGGAGCCTGACATGGCCCCCGAATCATGTGACACTGCAGCGGGGAAGATGGGGGCAGAGGCCAGATGAGCAGCAGAGGACAAACTGCAATGCCCCTTACACAAAGATGTACCTAAATGGCACTATCTAGCCTACATCTTTCATAGCATTCTCTTGTATACACAGGGATTTTTTTGTGATAGTACTCAGGGGTACTGAGTACCAGCACCTTTCTTCACAGAAATGAAGCCCCAGCTCTTGCTACTGGCAGCACCGGCCCCAGGTCCCTGGCTGACTACCGGCACTTTTTTTTTTCTTTTTTAAACAAAATAAGCACTGTATATACAAAGAAGGAGACAATATGGAATAGTTGTTAGAATAGCAGACTGATACTCTGAAGTCTGTTCGTTGCACTACCATCAACTCAATGTGTATCCTTAGGCAAATCACCTCATCTCTCTGTGACTTGGTTTGCTTAACTGTAAATTGGGTTTAATGATAATAAGCATTTTTCAAGGTCTTCGAGGTTTTTTTGGATGAAGATGCTATGGAAGTGCTAAGTATTATTACAATAATGATTAAACAAGCATTTATATGTAATATAACCCTCTTTTTAATTAATAGGTTCCATAATCACCCCACTAGAAAAAAATCTTATTTTGCTAAATCAAGTGAAAGATTTAATTTTAAAAAGACAACAGAATTAGATAATTTATTCCTTCATCATCAGAATAAAATTAGACCCAAATTGTCCTCGCTAATCTGAAATCTCCATTTTAGTAGTTGCCTTATAATACGATTTCCATAGCTGAGTTACAGCCATTCTGGCTTTGCACTGCTGAAGGAATGTCAGCTTTACTAAATTTTACAAATAAATATCAATATAGCTCTATGCTGGCTAAAATGATCTAATTTAAAATAAGAAACACTGCATCTGAAAATTACAGAGTTGGTAAATGGCTTGAAAAACACCAGTGGCCTCTAAGCATATGGGAACATGTCACAGGACCTATAAAAGGTATTAATTTACTGGCTCCCGTAACAACCCCACATTATAGAACCTAATCAAATGGACATTGTAGATTGCAAAGGAGTGGTTTCTCTTCCTCTGCCCAACCACTCATTCTATGCTTCTGTTCTCCTTTAATCACCAGCTCTGTAGTCTGCCACTGCTAGTCAGTACTTCGGATGCTCTAATTTACTGTAAATGAGGTAGCCATCCAACCCCCCTCTCTCTGTGCTCATAAACCCTATGCAAGGCTCACTTCCAAATGGGGGTGAACTGGGTGGATTACAGGACCCAATGGGAGTGGCAAAGCTAAGTGCTGAGCTGTTCACTATTCTGGAAAAGTTGGTGGAGAGATGGGACAGGAGTTATAACCCTCTAACTAGCAAGCGTACTTGTTTTCCTGGGCAACGACTGTTCATCCCTTCACCATCACATTGTGGTGCACCACCGCTATAGGCAGCATTCAGCCCCCTGGCCCAACGCAGACCTTTTTCAACACTCTGCACCCTTAGGAAAAGGGTGTGGGCACAAGTACTGTCTAGTCAAGAGCAGCATAGATTGCACTTTTTTAATGAACTGTATGGTTTTGCCTGCCTGCTGGCTGAGGTGGGTGTGTGCAACTTAGTTGGCATACCATCTCTTCTTCCATATGGTATAGGATCGAGCACATTCTCAACATTCTTCTTGATTATATCCAGCTCTTTCATGTACACCTGAACGTAAACCTAACCTCTGCAGTTATACAAATGTTTATCTCAGGGATATTTTACATGTCCGGATCAGATGTCCTTATGTATTCCTGCTTACACAGGTTTAATCCACACAGTATCCTAAAAGTCCTATGGCAAAGCAAAAAATACCCGTTTAGCTCTTTATCGAATACACAGCAAATTTTATCAAATACAGGGCAAATTCTAAGCTAGCCAAGAAACAAACGTAATAGCAAAAATAATGGCTGACTGCTTAAATTTATCCATGGTCAATGTGTACATTAACTCTGGCTCCTATAAACATGTGGAGAAGAATTTCAGGACAGATTTTAGATTGTCTATTTCTTCAGGCACAAATTTTAAGAACAGGCTTAGGTATTCTCTCTCTACGTATTTGTGCCTATTGTTCTTAGCCTGCTATTAAAAACAACAGGGTTTTTTTTTTTTTTTTTAACTAAACAACATTGCAACTCAAAGATAAATAAAATCATCCTTGCCAAAGGTTTTTATTCTGAAAAAAATTAAGGCTACTTACTTTTACTTAAGGAAATCACCTGCATGGATACAGCAGTAAGAAAAACATTTGGTTCCACTTCATAAAATACAGTTTTTTGTTTTCAGCCTGGAATCCAAATCCTTAGTCTAGAATGTGACATTTTATGCATCCAGGCTTCTTAGAAAAAGATTTTAAACATTAAAAAGGCTCCCCATTCCCTCTGATCGCAACAAGTGTGCCATCTTGTTTTACCGGATCATCCAAGTACTGCTGCTTTCAAGAGACTAAAGTAGTTTTCCAGATGACAAGCCTGCAATTTCTCCTCCCCTTAGAAATTAGTCACTAAATAACCTTTCTGGCATGTCACCCAGCCACAAACTGTGCATCATACCACTATGTGATTCAATCCCTGAACAGTTTTTTTAAAAATGTGCATGTATAAAATGTAAAAAAGAGACTAACATTAAAGAATGAAGCAGTACAGAGTCTTGCAAAGGAGTGAACCATAAATAAAAGAGCAGGTAACCTTTATTAAGGGAAGAAGGCTCATTCTAAAAGAAAACAATATGAAATACACATGTTAATTATCCAGTAAGAGAGGGTCTTGAATCGTTTACATTTCAGTAAACACAGCATTGCAGAGAACTTAGGAAACACACAGAACACATTGATCTGAGCAAATTTTAAAACAATCAGATTAACAATGACATTTACTGGAGTGAATTGTGAAACTCTCCCTGAGATATATCACCTGAGCAAAACAGGAGGCTGTCTACTAATTAACCAGTCATCTTAGCAGCTCTACCAAGCTGAACTTTGGGACCATCATAAATCAATTTCATTGCCATCTCTGAAGAAAACCGCACAACCAATTAAGATCACTTTTGAAAAAAGAGACAATTAAAAAAAGCAACTATCCAATATTTATTTAGAATGATTACAGGGCAACAACCCCTTCTAAGGTCACCTCACCCAAAATACCCGTATGTATGTAAGAAATGTATTTCTAAAAGCACAATACACGCTCAGGTGGGAAAGATGGAACTGAAACACCACAGGGAGAAAAGAGGACAGAAGTACTTTACAGCAGTGCAGTTATCCCTTGGGTGTTTGCTTTTTGTTGTTTTTTTTAACTGCTTCCTGTCTCCTCACAGCAGTCACTTGTAGGTTAGAGCCACAAAGGGATTTAGATGCCTACTGCCATTTTGAGTGCCCAAAGCCAAAATAAAAAGCCTCAAATTCCTGCTAAGCTGCCACCTAGTCATGGAGGTGCCCAAGTTTCCAGTGGGGAAGTCCCCTAGCTGCCTAAATTTCTGCCTGTGAACAGATGCACAGCCTCCTAAGCCCCAGTGGGATGCACAAAGTAGGTGTCTCCCTGCCTATCTTACTTGAAGGGCCCAATCTGGTAGACAGAGGTAGTCTGGCTATTGTGGCAACGGCCCATTGCAGGGCCCCCTAAAGGCCCACGAGGCCTCCTATAGGCCCATGGGGGCTCCTCTCTATGCCCCCTCCACCGCCAGTCCCCCTTTCTGCCCTGCCTACCTCCCCAGCCCAAGCTCTCCCCACGCATCCTTGGCCAGCTCCTTCTCCTGCTGCCGACTGAGGCAGATGTGGCTTTTGGGGTAGGGGAAGCAGGTGATGGGGCCCCCTCATTGCCTGAGGCCCTGGGTGTGTGCCTGCTTTGCCTACCCCAAAAGTCGGCTCTGCTGGTAGGCATGCTCTGAACACACCGACTGAATTGGGTGTGTACAAAACACCAGCTGGAAGTGTATAAGAAGACAGCTGTCCCCTTTATAACTTTTGCCTAATGACTAGAGCACCCGTGCAGTATGTAGGAGATCCAGGTTCAAATCCCCTCGGTGCCAAACATGGAGCAGGGAATTCAATCCAGGTCTCTTCTTAGGAGACTGCCCCTAATCACTGGACTATGGGGTACTCAGGTGTGGGGAATCTCTCTCAATCTTTCCTACTGAAGCTATTCCACTTCATATAAATAATTAGTCATTGGAACAGGGACTTGAGCCTGACTCTTCCACCTACCAGAGAAGTAACCACAGAGCTACAGAGTCTCTTTCATATATACTCTGGCCCAGTGACTATTAAGTATTTTAGACAAAGTGGAACAACTTTAATTAGAGAGTAAAAGGACCCCACCACAGAACACCCTACAGCCTTGTAAGCTAGGGCACTGGGGATCTGGACAGTGCTCACAGCTGTGACCCTTGAGCAGGTGGAGACTCCTCCTTTCAATAAAACATTTTTATTTTGAATTTAATCAGTCAGGGTTTCTTGTTTCTTGCGGCGATAGGAAGCAAAACATTATCTACCACTGAGGTATCCGATGTACATGTGGCAGGCTAACCAATCAAGCACTCACTTTCCTTGAATGGGGATGTGGATACCTGATTTAGTTACAAAGCTGTTCAGAACTGCTGACCAACTGAACCCCAGAAACACCGAAAGTGGCAAATGAGACAAATTGTTCTAATGCATATTGATACCACAGGTGCTTCCTAATACGTGCAGAACATTCTACCATTTCTTTTAGAAAGAATGCCAAGCCTCCAGTGAGAAATCCCATTATTGTCGTTATAATATAGATTATATAGGGCACCACTGTATTTTATTGTCGTTCATCTGCAATAAATTACAAACTGATAAGATGTGCAAAAGAATGGCCATACTGAGTCAGATCAATGGTCCATCTAGCCCAGGATCCTGTCTTCCAACATGGACAAATGCCAGGTGCTTCAGAGGGAACGAACAGAACAGGCAAACATTGAGTGATCCATTGTCTGCTATCCAATCCTAGCTTCATTTTCCATAACTGGAATCCAGCATGGCAAAGTACAGCCCAGAACAGCAGTCATACTGCGACCAGCTTCCTGTGTGTCTGGCACAAGATACAATAAGCTTCAAGTATGTCTGATGCACAGGAAAACTTTTATTACTTAAGGAATGAATCCTCTTTTAATTTTAAAATATATCATAGTACAAATTTATAAATAATGCATGGATCTGTCATTACCAAGGCTGCAATTCAATCTCTGGGCTCTTAGAATACACAAAAACCACTCGAGCATCATTCTCCATTTTAATGACTTTATCAGAACCCCTCAAGGCATATTTGCCTCGCCGTGCTTTAACCTGTGTTTAATTGGTAGCTCTTTACTTCTTTATAACGTTCCGTATGAAGTTTCTTTTTCAGCTTCATAGATTTCTAAAGCATGTGCTAAAGCAGAGGTAAACACAAGTGCTGTAAAGTTCCATCACTTTATATTCATTCCAAACATTCTTTTTTAAAATCACTTCAGTATCAACTAAGTGTGAATCACTGTACAGAACCATGTCATTCTTGTATTGCAGTATCAGTACACAAGGACTTCCTGTACAAGAGATAGCTTTTCCAAGATAGACAAACTCTGCCTCAGTCCAAATCCACCAACATTTCTCTGTTGAATGTGGCTCTTAAATGTTTTAATATTGCAGCTGAAGGCATCTGCTCAAGCACTGGGTGGTGCCAGCATTTCAGCAGAATCAAGCATTTACCAGAAATTAAATTCAGGCAAGCAGGGCATGGGTGAATCTTGTGTGGGCTGACAGTTCTGCATGGCTCTCCAACTAATTCTAGGATCCCAAAACTCGGGTCAAGATAACAAGCCTTTCTGAAGCTGTGTGAGCAAAGGCTATGGGATGGGCTATTACTTCAAGCTGCAACCCTTCCATTCCCCTGTAATTTAAACCTCATGTTTTCTCCCAGATGTGTCTCAGTACAAACACGGGTTGGTCTAGGTAAAAGGAAGTTTTTGGTACACATAGTTATGTATAAGAAAGCATCCGAAAGCTAGGCTGGCAACCTGTGCTACATCACACACATCTACAACTGTACTGATGTCATTGGACCATTTCTCTTCTTCCCCATCTCTCTCTATATGGTTATTGCTCAGCCTACTCTCTGCTCCAATTTTCAGTTTGTTGTTTTCCATTGTCTTTTCTCTCTGCCCTAAAACTCGAACCAAGATGATATAACCAGAATGGGAGACTGGCAGCTTCTTCTACCTTTCATTATTACTATCCCACCTCATATTTTGAATCCCACGCTTCCTCCCTCTTTCCTAGACAAGGCCTTGACTCCATCATCTGCTAGCCAGCCTTGAGAGAGACAGTGAGACCAAAAGAGGAAGAGGAAGATGAGCAGCAGCAGTTTGGCAGGGGGAGGGGCTGCTATGGCTGGTGCAACCTGGAGCTCAGAGGTTGCAGGAGAGGGGCATGAGGAAGGGGGTGGCAATGGGACCAACTGACCCAACCTACTTAATGGGAGAGAGACTAACAGGTTTAAGGCCTATGAATTTTTTACATTAGAACTATAGGGAAAGATTTTAAACCATTTAACTGGGGTTACAGCAGAAAGCATCCAAAGTTTGCAGGATCCTTGTACAACCCCCTTGGAAAGGAGGATTTTTGTTGACACACTCTAGGACTGCTAAAACAGGCATGTTTTGAAATTGCTCAATCTCCTCTTGATCTTGACTTAAGTTGTTTGGTTTATAGGAGCTCCTACGGAAGCTCTGGAAGGCCAGCTACAAAGAGCTTGGTAGTTTTCCACAGACTGAGAAGTGTAAAATCTGGCGTACGTGTCTGTTCTACTTTTTGTGCTTTTCATGCATTTCCTTATCCTTTAAAGTCCTGGGACCAAACGGGTATCAAACCTAGCAAACCGCAGTCCACGGTACTGTGGGAATTTTCTCAACATACCACAACCGGTCTTGGATTTTGTTAGTGCTTGTTCATTTGGTGCCAGCGCATTGGTTTCTGACACTGAAGCCATGTCTACTCTGGCGGTGGCCTATAGGGAACATGTAGCAACAAGCCACAAAGAAAAGCAGGCTGTGCCCACGCTGTGCTGTGTAGCGGTTATATATGGCAGTGAAAAGCTCTGGTAGGAGGCAGGCAGCCTTCATCTGTTACCTCCCCCGGCTGGAGCCCTTCCCTGCTCAAAACCTTTCCTGCTGCTGGAGCTTCTCACTGCAGTGGGAGAAGGCTCTGGCACCAGAGAGGCAGCAGGACACTATACGGATAAAAACAGCAATATAGATGGGGAGACATTAGTTGGGCTTGTGGTACATTCCCTAAGGTTCTGGAGTATTTACTCCTCAAAACAGTGCCTCGCCATTTACACTGCTATTTATACCTCTGCTAGGGGAGGCAGTGCATATCTTTCTCCTGTATTTGACAACTAACACTGCAGAAATATCAATAGGACAGAAAAGAAGCAGCTATATGTTTCCTTATTCCAACTCCTGTGTTCTCTTATACGCAATATTGTCTGCTTGTGTTAGACTTCCCAAAATGCCCAGCACTCCAAGTAAACTAAGGAAGTTCTAATTGTAATATCAGTGTCATTCCCAACATTAAGGGAAAACAACTGTTTTAGTAACATGCAATTTTTACTGCACAGTTAGTAAAGAAAGCAGGAGGGTAAATGTCATGCATGATTATTGGAAAGTTAAAGAAGGCTAAAACACAGCACCAGCTGCAGGGTGCAAAGGAACATCTAAATCATTCATAAACCATGACAGTGGGGAAGGGAGAATGAAAGAAAACACAGTATGAGGGTGGGAAGTAGGGAAGTGAGGCTGGGAGACTGTGGAAAGAAAAGAGAAAGAAACATCGTAGGCAGTCTGTGGGAGAGACTGGAAATGAGAGACAGAAAGAGAATCTGGAGGTAAGGAGAGCCTAATGGGCGAGTCAGCAAAGGGTTAACAGAATGTGAGGACACCGAAACAAAAAGAGGGTTAGGCCTGGGAGAAAGCAATGGTAAGAAACAGAAGAGATGAGAACAAAGTAGGAGAGAAATTCTGGAAAAAAATAGTCAAAAGATTATAATGATGAAATAAATGGAAGGAGAGAATGGAAAAACTGAAGGATGGGGAAAAGAATGTGCACAAGTATTCTTTAGAGCTAGGATATTTTGGTTTATTGACTGCAATTACAATGGATTATATTGTATCTACCCAACAGAAAATAATGGGGAGGTGAAAAGAGCAGAAGAGAGGAGTCAGTGGTTTTTTGTCTTGTTTTGTGGGGACAGCTCCTGGGTGGAAGAGAAAAGCATTTCAGGCAAATTACAGCTGGGAATGGGGAAGATGGGCAAATGCTTCAGTCTCTTCCTGGATCGAGAGAGTGAGGTGCCCCTGCTCCACACAACACCAACATTCCCCACTGCCATTTTGAGTAATGCTCTATCTTTCTTCTGCCTTTATACTTCAGTAAATCAGAACAAGAGTGTTTTGAGTTGTGTTTTCAAAGCTATCAAGCTAGGCATAATGAGCTCGCTCAACTCTACTGGTGATGTGACTTCAGGGGAAAGGGACATGCTTCCCTTGCCAGATGACAGAGAACAGTGATTTTCTACACGTTGAATCTCAGTGCAGTAGCCCTCATACTCTGTATGTGCATTACATCTGGGTGCAGTGAGAAGGGTTCTCAACTGGGGACATGCTGAAACAGATGTTCCAACATTTGTACAGGCACTTGTGGTTAAAGCAATATGCAACTGCCAATCCAACTCTGATTATGCATAAAAGACAGGTTCCAAGATTATACAATGGCCGGATAAGCTCTAACAAGCTGGAATCTTTGTGTGTGTGGAGGGAGTGGCAAATCCCTTTCTTTCACACATTCTTTAAATGGTTGTGTCCAATGTCACTTCCAAAATACAATCCAACTCTGGACCACACAGACATATGATCACTGTCCCAAAGGCACTTGTGGCCCAGCTTGTCCTTGTCCATAGTCCCACTTGATTCTCTTTCCAACTCCTATAGACAAGACTTCTGGGAATACAATTGTCTTTTCAGTGTAAAACAGGAATCCAAACTACAGCAGAGGGAAAGGCAGTTGGGATGGAAGGGGTCTTTAAAGTAATGGATAAAATTGTAATGATGCTAATACATTTAATTTCTTATCTACATTGATTTCAGCTGGAAAGTGTAGTGGTTCAGATTCAGGTAGAAAAGAGGGGTCTAAATTCGCACTAGTCTGGTCATATTTTCCCTGAATCCATTTGCACATCCTTAGCTAGCTGCCTGTTACTGTAGACTAGTTTTCAGTGGAACAGCTTCCTTGGGATTCTTGTGGTGTTCCAGTTAAGGTGGAGGGAGGAATGAGGGTAAATTCTTCAGCCACTTTTAGCATCATTTGAGGGGCATGCTCAACAGGGGCAAGTAATGTCACAGCCCCCCCCCCCCCCCCGTTGGGGAACAGAACTCTTCTAGCTCCAGAGCCATGGTGGTAGAGGAGGGTGAGAGTGGGTTCCTGCTGGGGTAAGGGGCAGGGGGAAAGAGCAAGCGCCTACCAAGGTGGTGGATGGAGGCAAAGAAGTGCTCCTTCAGAAGGGGTCAAAGTTAAATTTCTGGTCATGCCCCTGCATCATTTTTAGACACTTCTGTTGGAGTGTCAGGAAGTCCAGTCATACTTCAGACAAATGGAACACTATGTTCCAAAGACACTGATGCACATATGAGATGCAGAACATCTTGCATCAACACAGCCCATAATGTTAACCACCCACAAGAATGCCAGAAACTAAGTGTGCCTGCATGGTTTTTTTTTCCTCTCACCACTATCCTTAATTAAACCATACAAGTTTATCTCCCTGGTACCAGACTGCATAATTCTATCCCTGATTGCAAAGGCAAACCTCCAGGTCATCAAGTCTAGCATGAGTGCATTTCTGACTATTTATGAGCATGTTTCATGGAGCTGTTTTCTCTTTCCACAAATAAACAGAATGTGAAAGTAAAAAGTTAAAAAATCTTATTTTAAACTACAAAATTTAATGTAAGGGTGTTAACAAAGCCTTCATTTTCTCCCCTAGTGCACTTTCCAGACAAAATAGCTTTGAAGATAGAGAGTGCACGTAGCATTTCAGCCAGGATACGTCAGAATGAAAAAAACCCAAACACATTGAAACACCACATTTCAATCCTAAAAAGGTTGGATTTACATAATTATATCATTGGTTTGCCAATATCCACATTAATCCCATCATCATACTGTGGCCCACCCAAACCAACAGCTATTAGTCTCTTTGGACTGAATATATAAAAGTTGTCACTGATTTTCGTAGAATTAAGGTGGAAGCCCTTGGGATGGCTGGTAATTAGTGTTGCACTCAAATAGCTTTGTTTGTTTGTTTTGATTTGGTTTTGTATCGCTACTTTTAGATAGTATTTTAAGTACATAAACAAAAGTTGTCTGCTTTGTGCAGATGTAACAAGCATTTCCTTCCCCTTCCCCTTTAACAGATCAAATGCATCGTTGATACAATGCATACGGTTGCCACCAGCCTTGAAAGCCAAATCCTTAAAATCATTCTTGATTCTAGCACTTCCTTGGGGCACTGCTGAACTCATGGATTCTTCCATTTTTTTCCAAAAAAGGAATAGTTTCGAGCATGCATAGCTCTGGTAGAGATCAGCATTTTTATTTGGTTTAAATATGCTGTATATCAGATTTCTGCTCTTTAAAAAAAGAAGTCCTGTGAGTAACTGATCTCATAAATCTAAATAAATGCATGGCTTCTTGATCTACTATTCAGCTTTTATTTTTGTTCCATATTTGTAGCTTTTCCTACTGTGCCAAAGCCAAATAAAATTGAACAACTTCATGTGATTAAACAAGAATAAGGAAAAACATAACTTTTAGTCTCATCTAGAATTATCAAATGACTGAGTCAAAATATGTTTCCTATTACAGAAATATGGAATAGGTTAGGATATAATGAATAAAAAAAAACCCCAACAGTATACAATACAGTTTGTAGTTTAAAATCCTCTGCATATTTACACCTGTAACCTGCTGTTTCCACTAAGAATGCAGCAGACAAGAAGGAAAGCATTATGTCCCATGTTTTGCATCCAGCACTATCTGCAATCCCCATCCGTAGTAAGGAAAGGTCAATGGATGAGCACAATAGTGGATCCATTAGGCCCTTTTTGTATCCCCACAACAGTCTATAGAGAGCCCCCACTTGGTTGGGCTTTGTGGCATATGCAACTGTGTACATGCTACAGAATTGGTCTGCTTTGTGGTGGGTTGAATCTTCCACTCCTCGAGGAGGGTCCAGCATATATTTGCATTAATTAACACCTCTTTTACCACATTAACGTAACTGTTATCACAGCATCCAGAATCAGTAGTCTGTCATGTGAACATGTATTCCCTTTCATATACATTTCATTCTGTTCAACATTTGATAAATGCAAAGACAATCTAGTAATTGGTGTAACATGACAGACAAGTAGTATATGGGGGACTTAGGGCTCAACTGACTTGTTAAGTGTCTTAAGCATCAAGTTATAGTTACCTGTAAATTCAGGGAAAGTAAGGGCCAACTGGTTTCAGATACAATTTTATTCGGCCTTCAGTTAGAGATCAGCTCTTCCAGGCCACAGAATTCTGCTAATTCATTAACTGATTATTTCAGAATGAGCTGTAGTCACTGAACTAAGGAGGGACTCACTTTTGAAGAAAGGGAGTACTTGGAAAGTTTGATTCCCGTGGATCTTTGCTAGAAGAAGTTTAATGCCACTATCTGAAACTATGCTGGGTAAACACAGTTTAGACCACATGATCAAAGGCTATTAATATGAGGACCATTTGAGCTTCCCAGAGTATGTGCACCATAATGGTTGGATAAAGTGGTGTGTACTGGAGGAATGAGGCAGACATCCAGGGATGTGCTGATGCACCAGAAAAGCAGCCACCAAGACTAGACTGCAGTGTAGATGGCTGGATGCAAAACTGCTTACTAGGCTGATGTAAATAATAAAGGTTAAAATTAGGGATCCTCAGGGTGGAGGTTATTCACAGTGACTAAAAACTGAGTGGTTGAGGAACCAGCAAGGTACCCAAATACCTTTTGGCCTGTTCAGTCACTTAATTTGCATGTTAAGCTTCAATCACATGCAAATTGCCCTAAAGCCTAAACATATGTTTCTGTACATTAAAGGAACAGACAGATTCCTGTACTTTTTCTTTCCTACTGATCTTTGTTGTTGTCTTGTTTATGCCAGCTCAGATTATTCTTAACCCAGATCTTATCTGTATTCAAGGAGGACCATTATTACTGCTCATATTTTCAGGAGTCCACTCAGTGTTCTTGACTCCAGATTAGAACTGCCACCATCTAATCAAAGACCTCAGCTTTGTGTCTGGCTTCTTCTAAAGATGAGGAGTTGGATTACTTTTCTCCCTCTAGAGAAAAAAGAGGATGAAGGCAGAATAGGCCTCATCTACCTAATGGAATCTTGCCCTTTGGCTGCTATATTCCCCTAGAACAGAGGAAAGCAATTGGTTGAACAAAGAACTGAAGACTCAGCTGTGAGCAAGGAACTCAGATCTTGTTCAAAGAGTGTTGAACTTCTTTATGATTTAATAGGAAAGGATGCTACAGAAGGGTAAAGCAAATTCCAATTACATAAAGCTATGTCAGGCTTAAAGGAAGAACTTTTTCTTCCAACCAAAGTGGTATCACAGTGAGCTCAATACACTAAATTCACATCAGCCAGGTGATTTTTAATCTCTGTTGAGGTAAGAGTGGATCTGCAAAACTGGATGGAAAACTGATAGCCATTTTTAGTTCGGGTGTTACCCCCAAGCATACAGAGTCTTCTGAATTCTCATAAGCTTCCTTATTTATAAGGGAAGGCTAATTTCTGACAATGTCAGACACAGCCAAGAGTATTTTTATAGTCTGTCATTGCACTAGCTGACTCTGCCAAATACTTAAGAAATGGAGGTAAATAGCCAAAATTATTGCAAATTGACCTGCCAAAAGCAAGGGCCATGTAAAAGTATAAAACATCCAAGGAACCTGAACCGAGAAACCTTCTATAAAAGAAGGTAAAGTACGAATAAAAAAAGCAACGAGCAAACAATAAAAATGGACCTAAACCCAATCCTCATGTCCTTCTTTAGGGAAAACTCTCATTAAAGCCAGTGGGATTTTTCCCAAGAAGGCTTGAGAATCTCACAATTGGGCTTTGTGTTAGAGATGTGACCTCTAGACTCAGTCACAGACCAATAGAAAACTTGTATTGCTCGTAAATAACTCTATCCACCTGACCCTGGCAGGTGTACTCATTTGCTCCATAGAAAGCTGTTTGCAAATCTCAGCCAGAAAGCAAGGCCTTTTAAAAGAAAAACAATCACTACTGAAGTGAGTGTATCATGGTAGGAGTGTGGATCTACTTCTTCACTGAAAACGATACTGGGGATTAATTGATGACAGATTTGTGATATCTTAATCTAAAAGAGAAAGATATAATTGGTAGACTCCTGTTCTTTGCAGAGTGGGTGACGCATATACTCATATTCCTAGATTAGTTGATGTTGGCTAAAATGCTTTTTTCAGAGCAAGTTTGATATAATTTAACTTAAAAATATGTAAATAGAAAATCTAAAACTTGGTTTTAACAGACCCTTTATATTCTTAAGTTCTTTGGCAAGTTTTAAAAATGCTGATTCTTAGATTGCTTGTATATTACAGGGTCTATGTGATTATACAGAACATGAATTATATATATTTTTTTTAAATTATTTTAACAAAGGCACCATACCACTTAATTATATAAAAAGCCACAATGAATCTTGATCCAAACATGGCTCAGCATCTGTATTCAAACCAATTATTTTATCTGTAATACTTTAGATTTATTTTTTTTCATAACTAAAACCAAAATTGAATTAATTCTTAATCTTCTAGCCTCCTTTTCAATAATATATGTCATTTTTATGGGATAATTTTTATAATATATGCAACACACATGAATGAAGAAGCACAGGTATGTTTACTATATTTCATCACAGTTTTATTAGTTGCAGTTACCTCTCAATGTCTTCTTCCCTATAGCTGCATAAATAATTAGCAACTTGGCAACAGCTCATTCATTAAATATAGTAAAACTCACGTTGTAGAAACAATCCCAGAACATCAGGTATTATGTTGAACTCTCAGCCAGATTTCAAGTGACAAGTTAGAAAATAATTAAAATATTACATTTAATACACAGATTTTGAACTAGTCATAAAGCCTAGCTTTAGTAGTCAACAGGGAACTAAAATATTTATTTTTCTGGAAGATACAAGAATAAACATCTAGTTTTGATCTCTGATTTAAATTCCCAGTTAATATAAAAATACCTTTTAGCCAAAAAGAAAAGGGAATTCTATAATCACCATGAATAGGCATCTTACCTTACATCTTTTGGTGAACTCCTTTTTCTAGAAGCGTCTAGCAGGTATTCAAACACAAAATACTTTCAGCTAAGCTTGTCTTTACATTTTCTTAAAATTCAATTTCTTTTGCTTTTGTTTTGCTAGAAGAAGCTTTTAGATGAAACATGTGGGCTGAAACAGCAGCAGCCTCCCTGTTCAAGCGATTTCATGGACGTTCACAGGCTTTGCTTCCACTGTCCGAAAGTTAAGTCTGAGCAAGAAAGGCATTTTTCCTGTCCCGGAAATCGGTATAACCACAACCAATGCTGAGCTAATGAGAAATGTTTCTTCCATGTGTTCTGTTTGGCAGACACTCCAAGTCATATCAAGGAAACACATGATGTTTATAAATACAATATGGCTCATGTTGTCATAACCTCTCAATGACAAAAAAAGCACTAGAAAAAGCAGCCAGCAAAACGGCAGGAAAGATGAGATTTGTATCGTTTAGACGTTCTATATCAGATATACATGTATTGGCTTTTTTCCTAAAGCAGAAGTTTTACAGTAGTGGGGTCACGAAGGCAGTGTATGGGAACTTTTAGACGTACTATGGGGAGGCCTATCATTACCATGCATTCAAACAACTTAAGTGTTTACACAGCAGTTACACTGTAAGCATATGCGTATGTTGCAGTCACAGTGTCTGATTAGTTCAAGTAAACAACCTAAGCTAGCTTTAAGTTAGCTAGCTCAGGACCTGGAACACTGAAGCTGCAGCAGCGTGCACTTCAGCTTGGCTGGACAAGCCTGCTCAGTAACAGCTTACAGGTCTAGTTCGCACTGGAGCACCGGCTGCTGCAGCTTCACTATTTTGGTACCTGAGATAGCATAGATCACAGCTCGCTCAGTATGTCTATGTGAGCTGCAATCACACTCTGTGATTGCTGTGTAGATATATTCTAAGATCATTACAAAAAATAAAATAAAAAATCAGCGAGTGGTAAGGTTGCCAAGTGTCCACTTTTCAACTGCTAACCGGACACTAAACGTCCGGTTACCGGAGTAACTGCGATCAGCCTCCTGCTGAGAGGGCGGGAAGAGCAGCAGCTGCTTGCTGACCCAGGTCCAGCCTCTCCAGTGGAGAGGTAGGTATTGCTGCCACCCAGAGGGGGTTCCTGTCCCCCGCCCGCCCTGATTTCCCCTCCCCAGTCCTTCCATCCTACCCTCTGCACTGCGCACAATGTGTGCTCCCTTGCTATCTTGTATTGCCTCTTGCCACCAGACACACATACACACCCCTTCCGTTGCCAGCTAGTGGTCCCTCAACTCCTGCACCCCCATCTGCAATTAGTTCCTGGACCCACAGCATGCCCCGTCAATTCCAATTACAGCACCCTCCACTCTTCCAACGCTCCCTCAATGATACCCCATACACCATTCCCCTCTGTGCAAGTTGCGGATGACACCAAGTTGGGGGGAATGATAGATACTCTGGAGGGCAGGGACAGGATCCAGGGAGACTTGGATAAATTGGAACACTGGGCTGAAAGAAACCTCATGAGGTTCAACAAAGACAAGTGCAAAGTCCTGCACTTAGGACGGAAAAATCCCATGCACTGCTACAGGCTGGGGACCGATCGGCTAAGTAGCAGCGCTGTAGAAAAGGACCTGGGAGTTATGGTGGACGGGAAGATGAATATGAGCCAACAGTGTGCCCTTGTTGCCAAAAAGGCCAATGGCATATTGGGCTGCATCAGTAGGAGTATTGCCAGCAGATTGAGGGATGTGATAATTCCCCTCTATTCGACACTGGTCAGGCCGCATCTGGAATACTGTGTCCAGGTTTGGGCTCCCCACTACAGAAAGGATGTGGACAAATTAGAAAGAGTCCAGCGGAGGGCAACAAAAATGATTAGGGGGCTGGGGCACATGACTTATGAGGAGAGACTGAAGGAACTAGGCTTATTTAGTCTACAGAAGAGAAGACTGAGGGGAGATTTGATAGCAACCTTCAACTACTTGAAGGGTTGCTCCAAAGAGGAGGGAGCTAGGCTGTTCTCGAGGGTAACAGAGGACAGAACAAGGAGCAATGGTTTCAAATTACAGCTGGGAAGGTCAAGGTTGGATATTAGGAAAAACTTTCTCACTAGGAGGGTGGTGAAGCATTGGAATGGGCTATCTAGGGAGATGGTAGAATCTCCATCTTTGGAGATTTTTAAGGCTCGGTTAGACAAAACCCTGGCTGGGGTGATTTAGGGGGAGTGGTCCTGCTTTTTAGCAGGGGGTTGGACTAGATGACCTCATGAGGTCCCTTCCAACCCTATTATTCTATGATTCTAAGTTACTGTCTCATAGACTGTAAAGTCAGACGGGACCAATATGATCATCTAGTCTGACCTCCCGCACAATGCAGGTCACAGAGCTTCATCCACCTCTTTCTGCAATAAACCTCTAACCTATGACTAAGTTTATTAAAGTCCTCAAATCATGGTTTAAAGATTTAAAGATACAGAGAATCCATCAGCAATTGAGTCATACCCAATGCTGCAGAGGAAAGTGAAAAACCCACAAAGCCTTTGTTAATCTGCCCTGAGAGAAAATTCCTTCTTAAACTCAGTATGGTGAACAGTTAAACCCTGAGCATGTGGGCAAGACTTGTCAATCAGACACCCAAGAAAGAATTCTCTGTAATAACTGAGAACCCACCCCATCAATCTTCCCATCAGCATATCTACCACCAGGAGCCAAAGATCAATCGTCAGACTAGGCTGTCCCATTATATACCATCCTCTCCATGAATTTATCAATCTAAGTTTAGAAACCAACATTTTGGCCCCACTACTCTCCTTGGAAGGCTTTTCCAGACGTCCACTCCCCTGATGATTAGAAACCTGCATCTAATTTCAAGTCCAAACTTCCCGATGGCCAGTTTATACCCATTAGTTCTTGTGTCCACATTGGGGCTGAATTTAAATAATTCCTGTCCCCTGCATCTTTGGGAGGTGGGGCAAGGCTACTTTTTCCTGTGAGTTATCAAGAGTGTGGATTGATACATTTCTATGGAAACGATATTCTGAGATGCTTAATTCTAGTGGCAGTTTTTAATCACTTGCCAGCTTTTCAAAGAACTATTTAGATGCTTAAAAAGACTTAATAGCTACAAAAGAAACCTTACTGTATATAATATGCCAGAAGCCATAAAATTTGTAACAAATTTAGAGATTCTAAAACAGAAACAAGATAATTAGGACTATGGAAAATGGGCCAGGTGGCTAGCAGCAGCCTGGCAAATTGTTGCTGTATTTCATAGCAGAATGACATATGCTGCCAGGTTGTTTAGGATTATCTTGGGATAGTATGTTTTATCACGACATTCTTGTTTCACAGCTGAAATTTTTCTAAGTGTGTGGAACTTCTCATTTGCCCTCACCCCGAGAAAATCCTTCCCTTTCTGTACCATGTGGGATTTAATGACACACAGAAAAGAGGAGAGATGGGCTTTTAACTAAGTTATAGGAAGATTTTAAACCTTTGGTTTTGGTACTAGTGCTGTTGATTCTACTTAATGTAGATGTACTTGAACCTGTTTCACCCTCACTTACACCAGTTTAGTTTAATTTAATAATGTACTCATCCAGGCTAAACAAGAATTAAGAGGTTTCAAACACATCTACATTAGAGGAGATCACCTATTTAACTGCGCAGGCTTCAAATTAATTTAGTTAAGAGTGTACAACTTTTCTAATATAGACAAGCCCTAGGTATTAGGACACAGCTGAAAATGGCTGCACATTGGGTAAATGCCAGTAAGTATTTGTATAATACCACATTGAATCTGCTCATTTGCTTCATTTGAGTGTGCAGTCAGTTTTCTCTTTTAAAAATAAAAGAATTCCCTGAGATGGTATATAGGGAAAACCTACCTACAGAACAAATAAGACATTTAATGAACGCTCCTAAAGGTAGAGGGTTTTTTGCGACATGATTTTTCTGTGAAGAATTTTATTGTAGAAAGAAATCAAGGATGAGGGGAAAAAAAATTCCAAAAAAGCAAAGAACAAACTCTTCTTTCAAACCTCTTGTACTATTTTAAGTCTCGTGAATTAGAACCATCTTGCTCAATTGAACGAGCCTCCTGGGACGAGAGGGAGCAAGAAAGCGCCAGGGATGGCGTGGGGAGGAATGAGCAGGGGGCAGGGTCTCAGGGGAAAGAGGCGGGGCAGAGGTGTCTGGTTTTCAGAGATTAGGAAGTTGACAATCCTAACAAGTGGTTGACAACTTTGGCAAAATTAGCACTTTTACTTTTACTGCTCAATAACCTGAAGATTCTTAACTTAAACAAAATTCAGTGAAATGCCACTAGGAATCTCTCAGAACCTGGATACTTTCTTTAAGGTATCTGAAGAAATCTAGAGTAACCTTGCATTTATTATCTCTAGGTCTTTCTTAAAAAGATTGTAGAGGATTTTTTAAAGTATTTTCTGGGAAAAGCTGACTGGTGTAGATGAGCACACAGCGCAGGCAGAGATATCTTGGGCTATGTCTACACTTGCTAAAATTAGTTCGAATTAGTTAGTTCGAACTAACTAATTCGAACTAATTTTAGTTAGTTCGAATTAGCTTAATTTGAATTAGAAAAAGTTAGTTCGAACTAAGCAAGTGTCATTCATGGCACTTGCTTAGTTCGAATTAGCGATCCCCATTCATTTCAATGGCCAGTTAGTTTGAACTAAGAAATTAGTTCGAATTAACATGGCCACATTGGCTAATTAGAACTAGTTAGTTCGAATCAACCCTTTAGTTCGAATACCCAATTTGAACTTCTTAGTTCGAATTAAGGAAGCCCTTAATTCAAACTAACTAAAGCCTAGTGTAGCCATGGCTTTAATTAGTTCGAATTAAGCCTCCTTAATTCGAACTAACTTGCCAGTGTAGACATAGCCTTAGAGATTAATTACCGAAGGGGAAGCTCGGAAAGAGGATAGGAAAGAAGTTGGTAAAATACATATAGGAACTAGTGAGGGTCATTCATATTTAAATGCAGGGCTGTCCTTGGGAGGGAGGGGGGTCAAATAGGATGATCGCCCTGGGCCCCGCAGTTACGTGGGTCCCCCACGGCTGTGCTTTGCCATGCTCCCCGCTGCCTTCAGCAGTGACCCGAAGGCAACGGGACGGGAGCACTTCTCCCGGCCTCTGGGCCGGCCCTCCCCGCACCCAGGGTGGAGCAGGCAGGCTGTCCATTCAGTTGAATAATCAGATAATTGGTTTTTCTGACCCATCAGAGAGATTGTTTTATGATGTTTTAAAATTCAAATATTTAAATAAAATAATTATAGGAAAGGTGGCTGAAAATATTGTGTGAAAATGAACGACTGCCACAATTGTCCTAAAATGACAATGTATAACACTTTACAACTGCAAAAAGCTTAAAAATAATCAAAACAAAACCAAAAAAACTCCAAAAAGAAGCACTGTGGCACATGTAAAAAATTGTGAAAGCAAGAACCAGATGCACAATTATAACCGAATATTTTTGCAGAATTTCTTCAGAACATTTGACAGCCACATTGGAGAATGTATAAGTTGCCAAAAACTAAAACAGCACACTGGTTATTAATTTAATCCTTCTTTGACCTTAAGGGCTTAGTATTATTTTATTATTTCCTTTATATTTAAACAAAGGGAGAAAATTTCAGCTTTCTTAGCAAATTCAAATGCAAAGATTTTATCTGAACAAAGGTCACTATATTTATGCTATATTTGACAGACACAGAAATATGGATGCTCTTCTCAAAACTGTAAAGCATTTCTTAGTATTTTGACTTTGAGATGGCCATTTCTGAAGTACATTAGGAGATCAACTGGAAAGCTTTTGAAAGTGATGTTGCGAGTCGCCCTACTAATAGGGCAACCATACACAATACACTATTTTGTTGAGAAAGGAAGAAAGAGTTTTGGTGCCCACTAATGAATGAGAACTCAATTCGTATTCTGAAGTAAATTGATAAAAGTTATGCGATTCCAGTTCCTTACTGTGAGTGAATGAGGAATCAGAGGGTTGTTACTCACAGTAAATAGTGACAAGGAATAAACAAATCAGGAAATGAGATAGCAGAAGAGATCCGTGTAGCCCCTTTGCAGCATGTGGGTATTTACACTATATATGTTACTGTAAACACAACATAGAAAATAGGAGATGGAATATAAAGGCAACTCTGTACTTACCCTTATTTCTCCATTTACAGTTCTGGGTGTATGATTAAATGCATGTGCAGGATCTTTGTTGTAAACTTTAAGAAAAGATCTGTCCTGAATGTTCCTGGAATCAAAAACATCAAGAACGATAGAAGATGAAAGGAGTTTTATTTTAGACATTTCCTTTGCTTGCCCCAAGGATTCAAGCAACAAAAACCAACCACCATCACGATATTGCTGCATCTGACCAATAAAACCCCCCCACAGCTATAAAAGAGACAAACATAAATAACCAAAAAATTGCTCAGTTCTTTTTCCCCTAGGAAATATTATTCTTTCAGTACTGCACCACACCCATAATACTCAGATGGTGCTGAGTTCCTTTCAAGATCCCAGGCACAAAGTGAAAACATTTTGTAAGACAATAAAACTCCAATATTTACAATGCACCCAAAAGGGTTTAAGTTAATATTTAAATGCTTTGTTGAGTATGCTACACAAACACATGAATTGCAGCTATTTTAATGGGAAAAAGAAAAATTCTTTTTCAAAATTATTCTTGTGGCAAATGTAACTTACAGTTTTGCTCACAAAAGATTCAATAATGGCAGCAAACATAAAAGCAAACTTTTAAGCTCCAGTCTTTCATAAAGCTTCGAAAAAAGGGGGGAGGGAATAAAGGGGGGCAAAACGAAGGCACCACTTTGACAAAAGCTATAACAGAAGTTTTATTCAAACTGACAGAAGAAAACAACAAAAACATTTTAAGATTAGCACAAAGAACTTTACCATTCATCAGTCTTTTTATAAACTGACTCCTTCAGACAACAGATGTTTTACATTAGTCTCAAAACATATTTATAATAATTTCACAGATTAGAAATTTGCACTGAGTCCTGCCGATTACTTGTTCAACATTAATTAGCAACAATCTAATTAATGGCAACAATGTAAACTCACTAACATCCTTTGAAACTGTAATTCCTTTCATTTCACAGTAGTGGTTTCAAGAGAATTTGCACACAAGACTGAATTCCTTTCTTCCAGGTGCCTCTACAAGTTTAGTGGGTTGATCTCTTGGGACTATCATTTTTAAGAAATGAAGTGAAGGATTCTTGGGCTGGTCTAATTGCTTTCTTTTAAAGTCATATCACAGTCAGTGATTGCTTTGAATCAGTAACTAGTCAGAACTTGCATTGCTGCTGCAGATTTCAAGTACTCTATTAAAAAACTCACATAGCTTAACAGATGGATCGGTCCCATCTGTTTAAGAAATGTATGGCTAATGAGAAGTTTAGAATTGATGAGAGTTAACTATGTGTAGAACGCACATGAAAATACCTACCCTGTAGCAAGTTTAAATTATTAGTTTATTTATGACAGCATAAATTGTTTTCTGTCGTATGAATATGAGATTTTAGATAACAGCAATATCCAAAAAGGCAAGATGGGTCTACATAGATAGTGTATGATTTGGGAACGATGTTTACAGTCTGTAAAATTAAATAATATTCAGAGCCCACAGTGCAGGAAAAAATTCTGTTCAGAGATCTGCATGGAGAATCTAAACTACAGAATTCTTCTCTCCATGTGGACGGGGAATGATTTTTGTTAATGTATTTTCCAATACAAGGAAAGCACGCATTTTCTGGTTCATTCTTAGCTCACAAATGATGTCATATACAGAGACATGGCAGGCTTGATAATACCTTTTACATGACCAGCTGCCCTATACAGTTGTTTAAATAAACTTAATCTACTGTCTTTTCTACATCTAAAATTATGGTTAAGAGAGGTTACTCAACTAATGTCAAGTTTGGTTTAAAAATATTCTCCATAGCTGTTTTGTAGAAATATGACAGCTTGAAGTAAAGCAGTGCTTTAAGGCAATGTAGTCAAATACTGTGCATTGGATCTCTGAATTGAATTGTATTTCACACCATATCTCCAGTGTACTCCAATTCAAACTTTCCTGATAACAGGTACACATTGGTGTATTATTTTATTTGCACATCTGTTTTGCATTCACTATTTGATTGGCATTAGAGCTAAACATTTTTCCTTCTGTCCCTCTTTCCCTTCTGCTTCCTTCTTGTAATTTTGTGTCTGTTCTAATATTTATCATATACTACCTTACGAACAATCTGGTATAAATATATCTCACATATCCCCGTGCTATTTCTTACGCCATGACAAATCTGTGGCCAGCCATGTGATTGTAACTGTGCTGTGCACTTAAGTCATTTGGAACTTCTTAGTGGTTACGGGGTTAACATTCCAATCCTTCTGCTACAAAAACACAGAAATCAATTGGTGTCAGAAGTTCAGGGCTTAAAGAACACAGTTGAGCAGCTCTGATTCCATCCAACAGAGGGCACACTTTCATCCACACAAATCAGGTCATTACAATATTCTTTCTATGTAATATTGGCCGAGCTCAGAAGTATTATTATCAGATGAGGAGGGGGGCACCAGACTTGTGGGGGGAAGGCTGGCCCTTCACAAGGCACAGGAGAAGGGCTGCAGAAGGCTCTGAGAAGTGCAGAGCCTCCTGTGTCCCTCCCATGTTGTGAAGAGCCAGATTGGCACTCCTCCCAAACCAGGGGAATGGAGCGGGGAGAGGAGGCCATCATCCAGCACCAGGCTGGTGGCAGAGAAGTGCTGTGATGGGCAATCTGGGCTGGCCTTTCACGGGGGTGGCAGATGCAGGAGGCACTAAGAGGTGCCCCCCAGCATCCCCCGCACATTGTGATGTCCCCACTCCTCCTCATGCGGGGGGGGGGGGGCATAATTTGGGGGAGATGAGAGGGCTGGGCAGGGCAGGACTGGAGCAGTGGAGGGTAAGTTCTGGGGGGGGCGGGTGCTGCCCTTCAGGAGTGGGTGGTGGATGCAGGAGGTATGGGGGTCAGGCAGGGGGTCAGGCTGCGCTGTCCTAGCCAGGCTAGGCTGTGGGGCTGCTACAGCCTCATACCCTCCCTGAGGCAGCTGGGGGGTGGGGCTCAGACCCCTGCTGCCCGGGGGAGGGTGTGCAAGGTATGGTGGGGATGCAAGTGTGGGCCTGGCCCTTGGGCACTGGACACTCTTGGTACATCATTGATTATTATTATTAATTATTATTATTTCTACTAATGTAGCATCTAGAAGCAGTAGCAGATAGCCAGTTGCCTAGTCCTGATAGGAGCTAAAGCAGCAGTGGGTACACTCCAACTTCTGCTACTAGCGTAAGGGATTGTAAATTGGTGGCAGATCATATATAGTGGAGCACTGCTCCACGACAATCCCTCCAGCCCACACTGTGCCCCAGAAATCCTATGAAACCCCCCTTCTCTCCCCTAACATCAGGCTTCCTGCCAGCAGGGATGGATCTATTTTACTTTTTAAATTGGCCTATATGTTTATTTTATGTTCAGTATTTCAAATGTACATGTTTTGGTAAACACTCAATAAAACGTTAATTGTAAAAACTAACCACACTCATCTGTATTGCATGAATATTTAAATAACGTACATCACCCATACATGGCTTGTGCAAGACGTGGTATAAATATCTGAAGGCATTTATAAACTGAAAACCCGAAATTACTCAGACACCACTGAACTTGCCTCGTATGTCAGATCTGATATTTGTTAGATATTTATCAGCTTAACTCTTTTTCACGCTATTGGTGTGCTCCAGGAAAGAAGACCAAAAGCCCTGTAGTGCAGAGTTTACTTACCTTACATCATTTAGTTCATAGTATATGTTTCTGCTCTCGTCCTTGATGTAAATAGCAACACTGGGAGATTCCAATATTTTCATTGTCAGCTGCTGAGGGAAGGCACTTACAAAGAGGGCACGTATCGTGTCTGTGCTTGTAATTTCATTCGGCATCCTTAACTGTTTTGTTTCATCTCCATACTGAAGATATAAAACTCCTAAAAGCAAAATACAATTGTAGGTATTTTTTTTAAAAAATGAATGAAATAAATAAATCTAGACCCCAAAGTCCAAACAGAACACACATCAACTATTTCATTATATATTAGACTAAGCAAAACTAGATCTCTCTCTCATACACCCTGACTTTTTCAGTATAACATTGGAATAAAGAATAAAAACTGTCTTAGGGATATTGTTTATTTGCTTCCATAACACAGTTTTTCCAGAGCAGCATGTTATTTCAAACGATCTATTTTTACTGTTCTTTAGTTAGACCAAATTTTACATTGAAAGAGCTAATTTAAAAACAATTCTAATATGAACCCATACTACCTCAGACTAAATCAAGGGAAATTTTCAGGCAGCCAAGAGAAAAATTCATCCTTGTATTATGTAAGTTCATTTAAACATAAACTCTTTGTTTTAGCTTCACACTTACTCAACATGGCCTTGATTTTAAAATCAGCTCCCTGTTTTTGCAAGCATAATTTTGTGCCCACAATTGATTTTACCAGTAATTTAATTGTTTAATTTTATTAACAGAATTGTAAGTGAAATTTGTAGCAGGAACAAAGATGAAGTCATTAAAAAGCAGATCCACCATTTAATTTCAGACGCTTCAATTTTCAGTGTTTCTGTGTAAAACGGTTTGCAGTGTTAACAATCATTTCTAGCATACGATAGGGTGGTATAATGGAGGGGGGCAAAGTAAGAATCTGAGTCACATATAGATAGAATAATAGGCTATGTCTACACTAGCAATTTAGGTCAACTTAAGGAGGCTTAAGGCCTAAATCACTCCATGTCTACACCAGATTTTCATTGTCAACTTAAGAAATTCCTTAAGTCGACTTAATGAAAGCTTAAGTTGACTTAATAAGAACCACCCATTAGGTCAACTTAAGCCTTAAGTCGACTCCTTAAGTCGACTTAAGGACGGTGTGGATGTGGAGTAACCCTTAAGTCGACTTTATTAAGTCGATTTAAGGGTGGGTAAAGTCAACCTAAAGTCGACCTTATTAAGTCTACTTAACAAAGTCGACCTAACTTTTTCTAGTGTAGACATAGCCATAGATTTTAAAGCCAGAAAGGATCATGGTGACAATCTAGTTTGACTTCCTGCATAACACAGGCCAACAAATTTCAGCCAGCAATTTCTACATTAAACCCATAAATTCTGATTGAACTTGAGTTTATCTTTTAGAAAGATACATAAACTTGATTTAAACACTTAAAGTGATGGAGAACCCCATGTCATAGAATATTAGGGCTGGAAGGAACCCCATGAGGTCATCTAGTCCAACCCCCTGGAGGACTACTCCCACTAAATCATCCCAGTCAGGGCTTTGTCTAACTGGGCCTTAAAAGTTTCCAAAGATGGAGATTCCACCCTCCCTAGGCAACCCATTCCAGTGCTTCACCACCTTCCTAGTGAGAAAGTTTTTCTTAATATCCGATCTAGACTTCCCCAGCTGTAATTTGAAACCATTGCTCCTTGTTCTGTCCTCTGTCACCACTGAGAATAGCCTAGTTCCCTCCTCTTTGGAGCACCCCTTCAAGTAGTTGAAGGTTGCTATCAAATCCCCCCTCAGTCTTCTTTTCTGCAGATTAAATAAACCTCATTCCTTCAGTCTCTCCTTTTAAGTCATGTGCAATAGGTAAGTTTTTCCAGTGATTGTTTACTCTCCTTGTTAACATTTTGCACTTTATTTCTAATCTCAGTTTGTCTAGCTTCAGCTTCCAGCAAGTGGATTTTGTTACGTCTTGCTAGATTAAAGAGCCATCTAGTATTAGAAATCTCTTTAGTTATGTATCTACTCATGGATCATGATCAAGTCACCTCTTAAACTTCTCCTGGATAAACCAAATAGAGTGAGCTTCTTAGGTCTCTCACTGCCAGGGATCAGGGCCAGCCCAAGGGTTTTTGGCACCCTAGGCAAACTATGACTTTGGCGCCCCCCTCCACATGTTATAAGAGATAACATATTAATATATATATTTTTAAATAGAGAAAAAAATTCATTTCCATTTAATGTGGTGCCCCTTAAATCCTAGTGCCCTAGGTGACCACCTCGTTCACCTTTATGGTTGGGCTGGCCCTGCCAGGGATTATTTCCACACCTATTTTTCTTTTAGTCAAAAGTAAGCATCAGTATTTTGCACTTATATACTGCATTGTCTTTCATCAAAGGACTGGTGTTAAAATAAATTGAATTTAATTAATTAGGTCCCACGATATTCTTCTGAGGAAGGCAATTATTATTATTTTATACCCATTTTACAGATGGGCAAATGGAGACACAGAGGCCATCCTGTGCTTGTGGATTCTTCTATTTTCTCTCACTGGACCTTGCTCATTATAGGTGAGGTTCTCACTCCCACAATGATATCCCTTTCTGTCAGAGTGACATAAAAGGGCTCTAAATGCCTTGAATCTGGCTAGGGCAGTATTCTTTCTCAGTTCCTGCACTGGGAGACAGCCACAGCCTATCCTGCAAGTTCGGGCATATGGGACATGGGAGGGTGAGGCCAAAGCACATAATGCTGTGGATATTTCAAGTGCCATTGCTGCATAGGCATCTGAGGACAGGCTGACAAGAGAGCCCTGAGGAGCTATGTAAATTATACCTGTGGCCTCTTCAACCCCCAGAGAAGACCTGAATCAGGAGGACACAAAGGTACATGAAGCCACCTTGACCAACCCTATCATCCTGGGTTGCAAGTTCTGTGCTTCACCTTAGAGGCATAATGCAGACTCTCATGCTAGATTTCTTAATTCTCCTAAAATTGCTTTCTTGAAATTAAATACCTTTGCCCTTCTGCTGCATTATTCTGTGGTGAGCTATTCCTTGCTATGCTAAATGCAATTAGCTTGAAATTCCAAACTTTCTTATTATTACCACATTCTCAATTAGCTCCTCTCTCGCAGTTAAAAAGTAGATCTAGGACAGTTTGTGATATAGTTGGGGACCTCAATTTCTGGAACATGAAGTTGCCTTCTGTGTAATCTGGGAAGATTTTTATGGTGTTTCTTTGGCTGAATATGCAACCTAACACATATTTGGATAGTTAAAATCCTACAAACCTCTAACCATGTAAAAATCCGTAAACTGGGCCTTTCATGTTAAGGTTGTCGTCAGTTCTGGCCAAAGTCTTCACTAAACAATGACCGCCCTATATTGGATCCCTACTCTTGCCTCTGCCTTCAGCCCCAGTTCTAGGTCAAAAGTTACAGAAACTCAGAAGTGTTCTGTGACTCTCTTGTTGCAAGGAGCTGAAATGTAAAAGGTAACTAAACATAATTTTTTAAGCTCCTGATGAGCATATAGGAAATGAGGAGGGACAAAATTGGGAAAACAAACAGAAAAAAGTTAAACAAAAATGAAATTAAAAATCTCATTCCTACCAGCTAGAAAGTTGACTAGTATGACAGCTGAATACTGTGAAAATAGTTCAAACCTGTGTTGTAGCAGCAAACTGCAATGTGATGATCAGGCACAAAAAATGTCAGATCTGCTCAAGAGTTTGTGACGATGTTGCTCTTTTTTAGCTACTCCACACAGGATAGAAGCCACAGTACTGGCAAATCATTTTCTCCTTTAGCTCAGTTGGCTTTTGGTATGGCAACACACAATACTAAATGTTATCCATACTGATGATCATTAAGTCTATGGGGCCACTGAACAAATTACAAAACTCATTTAGATGGTGATTCTTGGCTTAAAGTAAAAATTTGTCATACCGCTGATGATGCGGTGATGGAAGGGATTTTATTTTGTACATTCATGAGCTGCAACTAATCACTAAAAGTTTGTGCAAGGATCCTGGGATATGAAGCCATTTACTGAAAAACACAGAAGATATAATGACCTAAGATGAGTTTTCTTTATCCTCAACTCTTAATATTTTTCTGACTATGGTGCTCATAATCGCTATAAATAAATGAATGCGTATTTTGGCAGGTGTTCCCACAATCAGTGAGTAAATAATTGTACCTGGAGCAAGAGAAGGCAGAACATGTTAATTTTTCTGCATATTAATCAGACTACTCAACATCATTTAACTAGTATTTAATATTAGATGACTTTTCAAATGAGTCTGTCAGTATCTTCTATATAGTATTAAGAAGGGATATTATTGTTATTGTTATGAACTGGCTTAAACCTTGTTACAGGTTGAATTACAACCGCATTGAAAGTGAGGTATGAACATATCCTTCAGTTAAGATAGGAGTAAAACACAATAAATGGATCACATGTAAAACATTAACAATCTGATCTGCCCAGAAACTAGCAACACGTGAGTGGATGGTTCCATTGGCCATTGGTCTGATCAAATGTGTATGTTTGTGGGAAAAGTCTAGCTGGAAGGGTGCAGACAAGAAACAGAGAGACTCAAAGGCAGCAAGAAAGCCAAATAATAGCCTGGATGTAACCATGGCACGATTCTAGAAATATCCTAGGCCCTACTGGGTGAAAGGAATTTGGGTCTTCAAACTAAGAAACTACTTCTTTTGTTTCTGATTACTTTGTGTTTGGAGAAACAGAACTTTGTACATTCCTTGTAAACAAATAAGATTGCATCCAACAAAATACCAGACTCCATTATCAGTTTCTACTCCCAGTTGAAACGTCTCCAGGATTCTGAACTTGACTTGTTGCTCAGCTCAAAAAGGGGTAACAATATCATCTCTACCATTAAGATTGCACTCAGGTTCCATTACAAACCATGTTTTTAACCTTTTAATTTGGTTGGCAAAATTGGATTGACCTGAATATTACCAGATTTACTCCAAAGGTATAAGCATTAGAGCATTAGGCTCCAATTTTTTTCTGAAGGTTTTTTTTTAATGGCTGATACCTCAAAAACTGTTAAATGAATTATCTTTACTCTCAATCAATTATTTTTTTTTGTTAAACATCCTTCAAAACTCATGTAATAGATGTACTTGAAGAAAAAAGCTGCAGTTAATCAAGATTTTCATGACTGTATCTATCCCCGTATTCACTATTTTTATATACTGGAAAAGTTTTTTGTATAATTATTTTCAGAGTATGCTAGAATTTTTCTTTGAAGGTTTGAAGGCATTGGTCAAAATATTTTTCAGTTGACAAAATATACTTAAAATGACACTTTAAAAGCGATGTATACATGCCATTTAAAAAAAAAAATTAGGTAACAGACAAAAATTTTACTTTTAAACTAAGCTTGCTACTAAGTATGTATGAATATCAAGAAATGTCACAGTTGAAAACAAATAAAAAAACCTTGTAAGAGTCAGGAATATTCCAAAATTCTATCCTTCCTCTTCCATCCTCAACCTGCACATCAGAAACCCCTCTTACAATTGATTTAACATAGATTTTCAAAATGTCTAACTCATGTCTAACCTGAACTGATTATGCCTTTAAAATACAAATCATGGTTTTACATGCAAATCATGGAGATCTTTGGTCCATAAAGTTACTAGGATGGTAAAGGACATTTTCAAAGGTATTATGGTAAATTCTCCCTTCCTTAGTCTCCCTTATGTCACATACTTTTAAAAAGCTAATGCCTTTTCCTTTGAGTTGCCTGATCCATGTCATAATATAGCAGTATTTTAGGGCATTTCCTGTTTGAGAAAACTAGCTGTATATGCCTGAAATCCTATTTCAGCATGATAGACAATAAAGGGACTTTCAAATCCATTGTTTTAAATCATACCTATTGTTGATCCACACACACACATCTCGTCAGTCGGAAACAGGGACAACTGGCCACACCCCCATGCCCAGTTTGAGGAAGCAGCTGCACCCCAGGAGCCACATCTGACAGTCAACTAATAAATTACTCACATTGAAACTAAAGCAATGTCTACCCCAGTGCAACTCTCATTAGGAGAACGCCATAGCTGTCAGCAGAACTGATGGAAAGGGAGCCAAAGGAAACAAATGCTAATGTTTTAATGCATCCTAATATTCCTTCTGCACTTACTCTTCTGTCACAACAGATTTGCCAGAAAGATTAATATTGTGCTGAGTTGTTATAAAAACAAAACAAAACAAATCAGGCAACAACAATGCATATAATAGGTTTATCTTCAGGAGGACAGGAAACATCTATGGCTATGCAAATAATGAAGGCTATGCTATATAGTGCAGGGGTTCCCAATCCGTGGCCCACAGGGCTTTTTAAATGACCCGTGCTCCCCTGCTACTGAATGGGAGCTTGGCTGTGGCCGACCGCCTCCCTCCCTCGCCCAGCAGCAGAGGCCCCTGGTGAGGAGGGAGGGAGGGAGGCACTGGCTGGCCAGGAGGAGCTGGGAGCGGAGCCCGCTGGAAAGAGCCAGGCTGGGTGAGCCACTGCCCAGGTGAGGGCCCAGAAGGGGTGCCTTGTCCTGGTCCCCAAGTGGGGCAGGACACCCTGGGGGGAGGGACCTGGACCAGAGCCGGCCCACAGGGAGCACTGCGCTGGGGACGGTTTGGGCTAAGCAGGGCCCAGCACTGCCCCCCAATACACTCGGAAGAGTGGTGTGGAGGGGGTTCACATCCACCCAGGGCCAGACTTGTGTCCAACCTGCAGCATTGGTGCTGGAGGAGATGGTCTGGTGGAGAGGGGAGGTTCTGAGTGTTCATGGGCACCCAGCCACCCCCAGCCCACTAAACCTTTTAAAAAGCTTTTTTAAATTTTGAAATTTTTAAAATACCTTTTTGGCTCGAGGGCCACAAATATCATTTTTACAAGCCTGAACGGCCACCAGTCTATTTAATTAAACATTTAATTCAAATTTAATTAATTAATTCAAATTTAATTTCATTTCATTTAAATAGACTGGTGGCCCTTCAGGGTTGTAAAAATTATATTTGTGGCCCTCAGGCCAAAAAGGTTGAGAACCACTGATCAAGCGCCTCTTAAAATAGTAACTCAAGTCAAACAATGCTACTGCTACTAATTCTAGCCCTGTCGATAGCACCAGCACTCTTAGACATTCTCTACATTTATAGGCGAACTGTGCTGGTAAACCCTCCTAATGTACACATAGCTTATACCAGCAAAAAATCTTTTTGTCAGCACAACTTATACCACTTTCCTGAGTAAAAGCTATCCTGGCAGGAGGTCTTTTTTGCCAGTTTAATTGGGATTGTGGTAGAGCGTTAGCTGGCAGAGTTATGTCAGCCAATAAAATCACCCTGCTAAACCACACATGTATTGTGGCAAAACTTTTAAGTGTACACCGCCCTTAGATTCTTAAAGCATTTTACAGACATTACAGTATTTCATTAAAGCTTATTAACAACATTCCTGAGAGATAGGAAAGTGGAATTTACAGCTGGGAAAGCTGAAGAACAAAGAATGACTTGCCCAATGACATATAGAACAGCCTTGGAGAAAACAGAAGTAGAGACGAGGTCTCCAGGCTGTCCTGTGATCTATGCACAGATCTCTGCAAACAAAGACGAGCCTAATTCTGCTTTTACTTCTAAGAAGGCTCAGTTAGAAAAAAGTTTTCAGAGAGTCCATCCGCTGTCTCTGAGCTGGTCTACACACAAGCTTGCACCAACTTAACTAAAGATGTGATGTCGAACTGTTTTTGTTAAATTAATGTTAGCGAAGGCTTCTGTGAGGCTATTCTATCCATGCTAAACCAGGTTTAAACTAGTGTAAGGGTATGCACAAACAATGTAGATTGTTGACTCTGAGGATAATTAACCATTAGAACAATTTATCAAGGGTCGTGGTGGATTCCCCATCACTGATAATTTTTAAATTAAGACCAGATTTTTTTTTCTAAAAGACATGCTCTAGGAATTATTTTTGGGAAGGTCTGTGGCCTGTGTTATACAGGAGTCAGACTAGATGATCACAATAGTCCCTTCTGGCTTTGGAGTTTATGAATCTATTAAGCAGTGGAGAAAAAGTTAAATATGATAAGATTTAAGAATAATTAACATCTATATAGTAATGTCATCTTCAAAGCACTTTATAAACATTAGATAATTAATCTTCACAATATTAATTTAAAGTTGGTAAGTACTATTATTGCCATTATACAAAAGGGAAATTGATGCAGAAGGGTTAACCAATACTACAAAGGGAGCCACAGCTAAAACTGGAATCAGAACTCAGGAGTTCTTGTCTCCACTAAATCACATCTCTGCTTGTTTCACTAAATCACTGTGCTGTCAGGACACTTATATTCTATATATTCTGACATTCCTATCAACTTTGAGTAGCACCTAACTCCACATGTGGTCTCATTGATATCAATGGGACAATTATTTAATATGAATAAGATTGTCAGAATCTGGCCCAAGCTGATATTAGAATATTGATACTAAAGCCTCACAACAAACAGATCAGATTTTGCCATGAGTTTTATTGGAGACAAATACAGTGTAGTCTTTAGGGGTGTAACTGTGGTCAGGGCTCATGTTGTTCTTCTCAGACATATACCAGACAAATAAAGACAACACACATTGGTGTCCTTATCAGTGAATTCTGCAGACACACATGATTTTGCTATAGCAACACTTCTTGTAATGGAGAAGAAAGAAGTTCCTTAGTATGCAGTTGTTACTATCCCTGCACTCAAAACTAGCCTTCCAGATTTACAACACATTCTTTCATAACTAGTCTCAGGTCATTGCCATCAGATTTGTGGTTTTCTCTGGCCTGAAAGCCTAGAGCTATTTCCACTGGCTCTTTGCAGCTAATATCTATTCTCTACATTTAAAAAGGGGTGTCTTAATATTCTTAGTTATCTTCACGAGATCACAGACTCAACAGGCATAATCTGTGGCATGAAATAAAAATAAAATTACATGTTTAATTTAATTTTCTTTCTACCAGAATGGCCTGAATAGTTTTGCCCAATGTTTTTCAGCTGTTTGTTAGTGTTTTCAGTAAATATAGAAACAATGTTGGGTTTAGTTCCTTACATCTATATACTCTTAATCTGTCCACACCTGTCATTTACTGAGTTTAACTGTAATTCTTTGATAGGTTTGTTTCATCATGAAAAGAATATTCAGGGAATGCTAGGTTTATATATTATTTCTCCCAATGTACCACACGAAGTTGGGATCCATGCACCATTCAAATAGAAAAGACCGTAGAGTTTTACAAATGCCTAATAAAAACTGACGAGTTTAGGATAGACCGCAAAAAAAATTAGAATAAAATACTAGTTCTTTTGCCTAGAAACGGACTGATGAGAATGCACGTGGTCACAGCTAAAACCTATGATGTTTAAACTGTCATCCTTTTAATATATTAAAGCTCACAACTCAATTAGATGAATGGGACTGTTCATGATTCTCACAACTATTGTTTCAGGCTGTATGTTGATTCTGGATAACACTGCTTCATTTTACACTGCAAATTCTACAGTATCATGGAATACAGAGGAATGTGCTTATCAATGTAAAGGACGAACATCCATGTGAATACCTTTTCAACTCATGACAGCCTTTAGCATTATAAGCCATAACATACTGCTGACCCATGAGACCTGGCATGCAACTGGGCTGCAATAGTGCAATGCAATTTATCTGGGACTGAATAGGAAAGCCATGTGTATCTTTCAGCCAGTTCAGTATTCAGCAGCCCAGCTTCTGAATGTGACAGATTAACAAGGGCATAATACACAAGGACTTAGCATATGACAATGAGTCCCTGATGTCAGATATGATTCAAGGACTCGTTACTAACTTATAAAGCACTATAGGCTCAAGGAACTGGTCTGGCTATTAGTAAAAGACCATCCTTCACTCTGCATTTTACTGCAGAAGCCGGTACATTAAGGTTGCTGGTCCCGCAGAACAAAATTCTTAGGGGCCTGGGCCAGGTATTGCTTGGGGATTAGGATGGACGGAAGAGTGGGCAAGGCCCAACAGCCTACAATGGATAAGTAATTGAGGAGGATGGGAGTGGAGATGGATTCCAGATGGTAGCGGTGATGGTGTGCCCGAGCGATAAAGTGCTGGTATTTCAGCTGATAGCAGGCCCACATAGCTGGTGTGCGTGAGGACACCAGGCACTGGCATGGAGCATACCTGTCTACATGCGAGCCTCATCCAAATACCAAACTGACAGGTGGAGCAGGCTCAGGTTGGGGTGTTGCAGACGGCCCTTCGCCTGGGTAAGGAGATCTGAGAGGTTTTAGAGGTAGAATGGGGGGCAAGCAGAGAGGTGGTGGAGGAAATCAGTGAACCAGTGTTGATGGGGCTCAAAAGGCGGCCACTACATTGATGCTGCTTGATCTCACCCACTTTGGGCAGGTCTTGCAAGAGCATGAGGATGGGAAGGAAGACATAGCAGAGTTTGGTGGTCCTGCGTCTGAGGGCTCCTCTGGAACAGAAGAGTGGAAGTTTGTGGTTTGCAGAGGTCCCAGCATGGTGTGTCGCAGTGGCAAAGGACAAAGCAGAGCATTGGATTGAGTTACATAGCTCCCATTTGTAATTGGCACTGCTGAGTGCGTCCACCACGTAATTGCTGGCACCTGGGAGATGCATGCCATGGAGGGTGACTCTGTGCCCAGGCACTAGTTTTAAAAGTGAATGGCCCCCATGCAGAGGGAGAGGGACTGGGCACCATCCTGTTTGTTGATATACTCAACTGCTGTAATGTAGTTGGACAGCAGTTGAAAATGCTGGGAACTGATGAGGAGCAGGAATGCCTGACAGGCAAAGTAGGCTGCCCCTGTTCAAGGATGTTGATAGGCATCCATGGGCATCCAGATGCCCCTGAGCTGTATGGCCCTCCAAATGTGTGCCCAACCCAATAAACAAGGCATCCATGATGAGAGTGGTATAAGGAGTGGGGGGAGTGAATGGAATGCCAGCTAGGACTGTGGATGGGTTGGTCCACCATGTGATGGAAGCTAAGAGGGAACGAGGGAGCAAGACTGGCTTGCCCAGATGATCTGATTGCAGTTTGTAGATCAACTGGAGCCACAGTTGGAGGCAGTGCATAGGCAGGCATATTGTGTTACTTAGGTGCAGGCTGCAAGGTGGCCAAGGAGGAAAAGGCACTGGTGGATATGCATACACAAGGTGCAATGTAGTCGTGTGATGTGGAAGGTGGGGATAGCAAAATGGTCTGTCAGGAGAAAAGCTTGGCCCGTGACAGAGTCCACACATGCCCCAATGAAGGTGAGTGCTTGAGCAGTGATGAGAAGTGACTTGTCCCCATTTATGCAAATACCCAGGCCAGCGAGGAGGTCATGAAGGGTCTGGATAGTGGAAAAAAGATAGTTAGAAGATGGTGCAATGAGGACCCAGTAAATTAGGTAAGAAAACATGGAGTAGATGTATGATGCATGTGAGCCACAACAATGGCAAAAACCTTTATGAACACATGAAGGGTAGTGTTGCTACAAAAGGGGAGGACCCAAAACTAATAGCGAGAGTGTCCTACTGTAAAATGGAGGAATTTTCAATGAGCTGGGTGGATTCTATGTAGAAGTATGCATCCATCGTATTGAGAGCCATGAAGTCAGCTCCATGGTGTCTGGTCAGGGTTGTTGGGTGCGTGGGCAATGAGACAGCTTCTGTGGGCATTGAGAATAGGGCTGGTAGGCAGTGTTGGAACAGGAGAAAAGACGGGCACTGCTACCTGCTGGTCAGAGCCAGGGCATATTTACCAAGAGATCAGACAGTGTCATGGGAATCTTTGAGAGAGTGGAGGGAGTCATCCATTTTTTTCACTGAAAGTTTGTGATTGTCAAACAGGAAGCCCTCTAGTGTGGTCTAGACTTCCTTAGGGAAGCCAGAGGTTTAGAGCCAGGAATCCCAGTGGAGCACCACACTGAATGCTAGAGAGTGAGATGCAATGTAAGCAACGTCAACCACAGCTTGGAATACCACCTTGGTGATTAGCTGCCCTCATCCAGCAGTGCCTGCTTCTCCATGGAGAGGAAGGCCTGGAATTCTGTCATCCTGGAGTATGAGAGGAAGACATACTTCACCAGGAGGGTCAGGTAGTTGGTGATATGGAACTAAAGGCCCATGGAGGAGTAAACTTCACAGACCAGATGGTTAAGTTATTTGACTACTCTTTTTGCTGAGGAGTGGCAACATGTCGGGGATCCGCCTTTATGGCCATGTCTGTGTTTCTTATGCTCATGATAGGGCTTTGGTGGTTTTAGTGGTACTGCAAGTGCTGGTGCACAGAAAGGAACTGGGGAAGTGCTAACCAGTGGGGATGAGCGCCGCTCTGGCAGATGCATCAGTCCCGGATCCGATTGCACACATGGGCACATAACCTACACTGTCAGATGTCTGCAGCGGTGAAGTTCTTTAGCTTCCTGAATTCGAGGTGGGAACAAGTGGCAGATGGAACAGAGGGCAATGACGTGCTTCGTAGAGGTAATAGAGACAACACTGGTGCTTGCTGCTCACAGAGATGGAGCATGGACATGAAGCATAGTTTGAAGCTGTCTTGCTGGGGCATCGTCCATGGAAAGAGGAGAGCCCCGTGAGAAGTCATCCAGCTAACTAGCAATGTAGGAACTATATACAACTAGGAAAATTATATACAAAAGGGTAGGGAATAAATGGACAAAGTTCTCTTAGCAAGCCGAGTTCACTAAGAAACAAGGGTTCCCACTCTGACCATGCAATGTCAGAGAGAACTGGGGTAAAGCATTGACCCACAAAGCCTCTGAAAGCCTCAGATGCACCATGTGGCATGGCATGGCCATGTGCAACAGACTCTACTACAAACAGCTCTGGCACGTGGCACACATTCGCACCCATGTTTTGAATCTATAGGTATCATAACTTGAAGAAAAAGATTGATTAATGTTGGTACCATAGTCTAGTGGATAGATCATGGGCCTGGAAGCCAGGAGACTTGGGTCTTAATCCAGGATCTGCTACTGACCAGCAGTTCAATCTTGTACAAGTCATTCCATTGTCTCAGTACCTGTTTTTCCATCCAGCCTCCCCTCATCATACATTTTGGTTTTGTTTGTTTAGATCACAAGGTCTTTGGAGCAGAGATTGTCTCTCCCTATTTGTTCAGATATCACCTAGCACAACGAGGCCCTGATATTGGTCAGGATCCCTTGGTAATACTGTAATACAAATAAATAATAATAAAAAAGGCTTGATCAAGAAAAACGTCAGGGGAAATAAACAGTCAAAGACATGTTCTTAGGTAGTTACATTTCAAGCTAAACCTGTCTCGGAAGGCACACTCTGGCTTTGGGGCCTGATTCTCCCCTCTGTTTCAGCTGTTTTACAGCAGTGTAACTGCACTGAGACCATTTGGGATTTACACTGTTGCAAACTGTTTTATTCGAGAGGAGATTTAGGCCCCATATTGTTTGACCTTTAAGTATGTGCTGAGCCTACCGAATAATGTTTTTCTGTTTTTAAGTGGCAGGCACAGTGTGTATGTGCTGAGACTGTAATGCTAGAAAGGATTCTGGCTCCCAGAAGCACCTTTTATTTTCAGGTGCACACAAGAGATATCTACTCACACACAAAGGAACAATGGATTAAGTAAGCATAAGTAAGCAACACATGGTTACAGAGCTTCTCTTGGGAAGGTGTACATTTCCCACTTCCCTGGTGTATGGTCCAAAAAACATGTAAAGACAGTAAGTGAAGAAGACAAGCTTTTATGGACTGACATACACTGCTATGGTTGTTTACCTTGCTTTGTTGTTTTCTGGTTCAAAATGTTTTAAGTAAGATAAAATATTTCTTTTGTAGCCAAATGAACTTCAGCCATGATTTTAAACTAGGGGAGGAGATGAAGTTTAGAAAGAACTGAGCAGGAAAACTAGAGTTATGTTCGGATATTTTCATTTCCTAGGATTTCTGATTCAAGTCTGTAATTGAAACTGATTGTTTCAGGCTGTTCTTCCTGCAGAACTGCCAGCCAACTCTAATTTTTCTGAGTATGACAGCAAATAAGTACATGTTCATTTTTGCATGTTGATGTGCTTTTCATGCATTATGCAGTCAATAGACAGGACAGGGGAACATGATTTGAAAGGATTAACTACATTAAGACCATACATCGTCCTTAATTTGAGATGCAATTCCCAACATTTTCCAAGGGAGTTTCTCCCTGTGGATCACCAACTGTATGATATATGGCTGAAAGGCAGTAGTTCATTAAATCTAGAGGCCTAATCCAACCCAGTAAATCATTGAGACTTGAATCCAGTCCTGAATGGGGCAGAATCCAATTCTAGCAGAAAAATGTCTAAAAACAAATTCAAGGCCTCTTCCACAGAAGCACTCATAACTCATGCATTACCTACTTGATTCAACAGAGTTATTTTATTTTCTGACTAGTGAATGCCATGCAGAAATTCATTAACAATCATATCATTTTTTATCTTAAAATTGTATAGAAAGTTGATGACATATATCGCGCACACAAAGATAGAAACACATAATCCCAGCTAATCACAGAGGGTGAAGCACCACACCCATTCAAGAGACCTGGGGGGCTGTGCTCAGTTAGCTACTGGCCTCCTGGGTGATCTCGGGCAAGTCAGTTCCCTGCGCTCTGCTTCAGCTTCTCCATCTGCAAATTGTGGGTAATGATATTGATCATCTTTGTAAAAGGATTTGAGCTCTATTGATGAAATGCACTGTCGGTGGGTTGGCCTAGGCTCTATTCAGGTAGGTATTATAGAGCTAGATATTAATTATTGTTATGTCTGAATTATGTGGCAGTGAAATCTCTACTCAAGCCATTTACATCTGTTTGTGCCTACTGAGGTACAGTCATGAGATAAAATCACTGCTGACAAAGTCAATGGACTACTCCAACCATGATTTAGTAATGGTCTATCACAGTGGTGGTAAAACTTACCCAGCATGCGAGAGCTGGCTGGCGTGGGGTGGTAGTGTCTTTCACACTGGCTATGGCTACACTTGGCCAAATAAGTCGACTTCAAGTCGACTTTGTTAAGTCGACTTAGTATGTCTACACTATAAAATTAAGTCGACTTAAAGTAGACCTTGCCAAATCGACTTAGAGCATCCACACTGGATGCCTAATTCGACTTCTAGGGGCTAGGTGGACCTGGGACTGGTCCATGGTGGGAGGGGGGGCAAGATTATACAAATGGTTAGCCAAAAAAAATCCCAAACCAACAAACAAACAACCCCCCAAACACAAGCAACCAAACATACACACTTACTATTAAGCACAGTTAACTAAATATAATCTCCTAAATAAAGAAATATATCTGTATTATCTCTGTATGCATAGGCTGCTATCTTAAAGGGCTTTTATCCCCTACTTCAAGGTCCCCCTTCCTCCAAATATCTCACTGGGCTCTGTTCTCTCTTTTCCTGAAGGAATAAGATACTTTACAGTGTCTCTAGCTTGATCCTAAACAACCTCAGATCAACCTTCATCGGGGTTTTGTAATACCTTCTGAGCTGTCTTAATCTGACTCTACCCATTCTTCAACAGCTAGATCCCCTGCGGTCTATGCGTGTGTACCACAGACACCTAGAATATGTTTTATCCATGGGTATTTACAAAGTAGATAATTTGGGTACTTCCAGTCAGCAGCTGATCACCACCATAGCCAGAGATAGTCCCTGCCTCTGCTCTTGCTTGGCCTCTTTCAACGTGACCACTTGTCCTCTAAACCTGGTCTTTTGCTTAATCAACATGGTCTATAGTGCTTCACACTCTGCCTGTAGCCCCTCCAGGATGCACAACTGTAGACTCAGAGATATCCTTTAACCGCTTAGAGAAAAAGTTAGCCCAATACCCAATTCAGGTCTCTTACACTAAGCTAACCTGATCCTACTTGTGATGCCAAACAGGTTTAACAGACCTCTCAGAGTAAGATTATAGGGCTATAATTTGAAATACAGCTGAGTCACTCTATCCCAAAACCACTGACAAAGATTTAGTAATGGTCTGTCACAAGGGTGGTATAATTTACTCAGCAGATGAGAGCTGAGGAGGTGTTACAGAGTGATAAAAGGTTATTTAATGGCAGCTGAGCTAATATAAATAGTTGTCAAAAAATAACATAATGGATATAAACAATAACATAATGGGGAACAAACAAAACTGGATTCCACCTACTTACAATGACATTAAATAGATGAAGAATATATATAATAAAAATGTAAAACATTTTGGAGATAGGTAGATAGATACTGTAACTTACTACTGAGTGTACTTCACTAAATATAACCTCTATATACAGAAATATATCTATATCTCTGTATGCACAGTCTAGTATCTTATAGGCTCTTTCCCCCCCCTTGTTCATGATTTCCATTTCCTTAGCTACCTGCCTGGGTTTTTTCTGACACAGTCTTTGAGCCAAATGCACTTTGTGTGACCTCCTGAAGAAATGGCTTTAACTCCACTGATGCTTGCTTGCAATAGTGCCCATCAGATGGGACCCACTGGATCTGAAGGCCTTTCATTCTTCTGTTCTGGATCTCCAGGACAACATTGATCAGTCATAGAGATGACTGGAACCAATGGTCAGGAAGAGCACAGGAACACATCATCAAATATGGACTGATTTAATCAGCCAGTTTTAAACTAAAGGGACCCTCTTCTGCTTGTCTGTCTGTCCTACTCAGTTTCTGTCTCTCCAATTACTCTTGGTTTCTCTCAGTTCTGGTTTCCCTCCCTCTCTCCAGCTGTCCTCTCATCCTCTTCCTGTTTCTCTCAATTTGCTCACACAGGATTGAGTCCCTTTACTTTTTACATAAAAAGTGCAAAGCAATGTGCTGATGTGTTTGCAGAACAAAGGCCTACGTGTAACTATCAATGGATTTTTAAAAGACTTCTCTGAATGGCCCCACTTCAGCAGCTCTGGCTCCTTCACCCAAAGCTGGGAGCTATGCACCAGCTATTGTGTACCTATTGCAAAGCTTTTTGTAGACTGGCTGGCTGCTAGTTGATGAGCTCTCTCTTCCACCAGATCCCAACATGACATTATCCCCTTTCGAAGGGAAAGGTCAAAATCAATCAGATCCCATATTGGGTCTGTCTGTTGTTGCAGGGCTGCCCAAGAGAAGGGAGTGAGAAGGTCCACTAGACAGGTAGAAAGGAAAGGGGTAAAATTTTCCTCTCTTTTGAGTACCCTCAGACTGCAGCCAGCACTCAATGAAGATGCTGTCAGGTGGGAGTAGGGCCAGGAGCCAGCTATACAATGGTGATTTTAACCCCACTCTCCTATTCCTCCTCCCCTGCTGTTCTCAAGTCCCCATGACAGACCCAACACACTGTCAGTGTCCCCTCTTGAATGGCTCCTCAGATCAAAGCCTGGACCTCCTTCCCTGTCTGGTATCCAGAGCCAGGGATTCAGCTTTAATAAAGTCTTATTTATAGGTGCCAATGCTGAGAAATCTTGAGCACCTGCAACTGCCACTGCTATTAGTGAAAGGGAGCAAATGCACAGCGTTTCTCAGAAATAGAGCTTTAGAGGCTGATTCTGAGAAGGGCCTGGTTCCTTCTACTGCCATTGAAGTCAATGAGGATTGAAAATGCTTGGCACCTGACAGAGTCACATGCCTCACTGCTGGCAAAATATTTGCCAGCCTGTATTTCTTTAGAGAAGCATTAAAACAATGACATCAGTGAGATCCAGCACATACTGCTGTTTCTGACAGGTTGCATAATATAATTGTGTACTTGTCAATTTTTATGTCCTTTAGGCAAATCGAAAGTGAAGTTTGTTGAGAGCTTTCACACTCCATCCAGGTTTCAGATGCTTCTTGTTCTGACAGTTTTGTTAGATTTTTTCCCCCTACAGTTATCAAGCTGGAAGAAATCCTAGCTTTCAAATAAATATTTTAAAATACATTTTATTTTGTCCCTCATGCAGGATTAATTCATTTTAATGCTATACTTTGTCCTCAGGTGGCACATTGATGAGAAATGTGTTGATTTCTGATATATGTCTTAGAAAAGAAAGACCTGAATTTCAAGAACAATGGCTGAAATTTAAAATGGATACAGAGCTGAAATATACAGCTCAATGTGGCATGAACTGGAGCCTAGCATGTCATAATGACCCACGGTCATCATTAGTATTGACTGACAAAAATGGGATGCCTGTGTTGCCAAAATGCATTGCCACTATTCTCGTTCACTCTGCCTCCTAACAGACATTTATTCAGTCTGTAATTTAAACAACAAACTGACTCAACTGGACTTAGAAAAATATGAATGTCTATGAGAATAAGATTTTTAAAACAACACTGTCACGTTTATTAGGCTTATAAACCAACCTCCGTAAAAACTGATCATTGTTCCCGCGTCTTAAAGGAACAGTGTTCAGTCATTTGTTAAAAAAACATCCAAGTAAGCAAAGGGGCAGAGATAGGTATTTATATAAGATATTATATAGAAATATTTTCATGTACTTTTAAATTGTAAATGAAAAAAAGCTTTTTAAAAATGCAAACATTGTCTTGCAGTGCTAGAAACACAAACAAAACCAGCACCATCATGGTGCTGTATAGGAACCAGGATGTAAAATGGACTCTGGCCGAGACGCACCACTGCACATCTTTAAATTCATGTAGATCCGTTGCAGGATTGCAGCCTACTAATGGAAAAGGAAACTGACCAGGCATTTCCATTCTCCAAGCTGCATGAAGTGTATTACTATGTACACTGCATTCAGTGCTAACTGTTTTTAGTTTAGTTTTAGTTTCTTTTTTTAATTCCTTAGCATTAATGAAATTGGTTTTAAAGAAAAATACTGGAGGGATTTGCAACAATATACTACTATTCCAATAAGATTGGCAAGAAGAATTTTGGGCAATTTTAGGATTAAGGCACGGTATCTTTAAATAAAATATATGTAATTAATTATTCTAAAAATAAGAAATATTAAATGACAGGTTCAGGGAATAACAAAGTATTTTCATTTATTTCTTAAGCATGTTCATCTCAGGTGTTGTAGCAAATGTGAGCCACTTGTGTAGTTAGCTGTAAACACTTCTATGACACCTGCAGAACGAGAAAAATCCTTATTTCACATCTTAAAATGATAATACATCAAAGATACTTCAGTCTCAAACCTAATTTACTTCATATCATGTCACTTCACTCCAATCTTTTACCCATTTTTCAACTATCTAGTTGTCTGTGGTGAATAGAAGACAAGTTGACATTGTAAGAATAGATGCAATACAAATACTGCTTTCTCGACTTTAGCATGGGTTTGCATGAATGGTCTATTATAAAACATGTTGAATAAGAAATGAAATAGCATAATCCGATGGAATTTTTGGTGGCCTTTGAGAGTCCATTGTTGGAACCTGGAAGGCCACATGCCACATATAGTCTAAGTGTTAAAGTCCATTGTTAAATTTTCACAATAAGGTTCTCTCTATCATAAAATTTGTGACACATAACCCAGACCACTCTTTAAAATAATGGTTGGGGCAGATTTATCTGTTACCAATCAATAAGGATGACATTTTGGCCTATAAAGAAGAAAGCACTGAACAGAATATCTGTGTGCAGTAAACAACCACTTATGCCGCTGACAAAAAGGTTTTGATTGCTTTTTATCTAGTTCAGAGACCCTAACTCATAGTTAGACTGGATGATTTCTTATATGTTTTGAAATGATTGGACTGTGAGCATGTGTATACTTTAACAAGGATCCCTGAATAGTCAAATCAGGTTATTGATAAGCACACACAGTGAAAGTTAATGAATTGTAAGTCAGTAGTAAGACATATAGTGTTCCCGCATATTATATCCCTAAAAAGTTCCAATGTACTCTCTATAATATAGAGTAAATATTAGGGCAGTCAATTAATCACAGTTAACTCAAGTGATTAACTCAAAACAAATAAACTTGATTAGAAAAATTAACAGCAATTAATCACACTTTTAATCATTCTGTTCAAAACAAAATAAAACATCAATTTAAATTTATTATAAATATTTTGGATGTTTTTCTACATTTTCAAATATATTGATTTCAATTACAATACAGAATATGAAGTGTAAAGTATTATTTTATAAAATTTGCACTGTAAAAAACCAAAAATAGTCTTTTTGAATTCGTATCATACAAGTATTGTAGTGCAATCTCATTATCATGAAAGTGCAATTTACAAATGCAGACTTTTTTTTTTTTGGTTGCATAACTGCACTCAGACAACACAATGTAAAACCTTAGAGGGTAAAACTCCACTCAGTCCTACCTCTTGTTCAGTCAATTGCCAAGACAAACAAGTTTGTTACTTTATGGGAGATAATGCTGCCCACATCTTATTTACAATGTCAACTGAAAGTGAGAACAGGTGTTCTCATGGTACTATTGTAGCCAGCATTGCAAGGTTTTTATGTGCCAGATATGCTAAACATTCGTCCCTTCATGCTTTAACCACCATTTCAGAGGACAAGCTTCCACGCTGATGATGCTTGTTAAAAAAATAAATATGTGAATGAACTCCTTGGGGGAGAATTGTATATCCCCTGCTCTATGGTTTTACCATATATTTCATGTTATGGCTGCCACAGATGTTCACCCAGTACATGCTGTTCAATTTAAGAACACTTTTACTGCAGATTTGAGAAAACTCAGAGAAGGTACCAATATGAGATTTCTAAAAGTAGCTACAACACTCAAACCAAGGTTTAGAAATCTGAAGTGCCTTCCAAAATATGCAGAAACTACAGAACCCAAACCACTAAAGAAAACCCCACAACTTTCTGTTGGTGCCATCTGATTCAAGATAGTGAAAATGAATATGCATCAGTCCACACTGCTTTGGATCATTATTGAGCAGCATCTCTCATCAGCGTGGAATCATGTCCTCTGGAATGGTGGTCAAAGCGTAAGGAGCATATGAACGTTTAGCATATCTGACACGTAAACTTTTGTTATAAAAAAGAATACAAAGTGAACACTGTACACTTTGTATTTTGTGTAGTAATTGAGTTCAATACATTTCAAAATGTAGAAAACACCCAAAAATATTTAAATAAATGGTACTCCATTATTGTTTAAGAGTGCAATTAATCGTGACTTTTTTTAATCTCACAATTAATTGAAATTCATTTTTTAATTGTTTGACTGCCCCAGTAAATGTACATTTTTCAATAAACTTGAGCCATGGTTTGGCCTGAGGACTCACAAGACAGTACTGATATATGGGTGGAACCACAGTCTCCTTATTTATAGTAAAATATATATAAGCAAATGAGTATGCTCATAAAAACTGTTTTTAAAGAAGGCCTCCGTGTGTTGGGTGGAACTTCCTGGCCATCCCTTTAATGATGTTCTGCATCAGACCAAACTGTCCCCTCCAGCTGAGGTGGACTGGCTGAAGCTACCAATAAAATCTGTCTCCTGGCTTTGGCCAGATACAGCTGCTGAGAAATGATGTGAATCACTCTCTCTCCCATCCCCAAATTTGTGTGCTATTCTTTTTAACAAGGCGAGTGTATGCTGGTTTGGAGAACCCTTTTTAGTTCTGTTTTATCTTTTTCTTTTTCATTTGTTCTTTTTGTCAGATATCAAAACACTCTTGACAGAAATTGCCTTGGATCATTGAGGAATAAATAAACCACTGTGATTAGATTATGAGCTCTATGTGATTCATTGGGCAGCCTTTGGTTTATGTCATTCTGAATGTAGGGAAATGAGATCCTACAGAAAAGAAGCAACATTTCAGTTTATTACCACTGAGAAACATGCTTCCCTCAGCAATCTGTATGAAAGTTATACTGTCTTCTAAGAGAACTCTACCTGCCCTATGGCATTGTTCCTCAAAAAATAGTTTCTGTCTCTGCCATCAATCTGATGAGAAGAGAATCTCTCTAAGAAAGCTAAAATCTATTACAAAACCAATTCTAGTTTTAAATGACTTCTGTAGACAAACTGGTCTAAATTCACCCTTCAAGTATGGGGGAGTTCAAACTGAAGTAACAGGAGCAGATTCCCCTGCAAAGAGCCCCTCCTAGGATGAGAGGCAGAATTGCTGTTGATTATGCCTTAAACAGAATCTGAAGGCCCTGACAGGAAAAATTAAGATAACTCAATCTCTCTGTCCCTTAAAATCCCTACTCTCTTTACAAAGGCTGCCAGTGGGAAAGTGAATGCCACCACTTTTCACTAGGAATTCACAAGGCCACCAATCAGCCATGAGACATTAGTAATTACACACTTGGCCTGGATTCGAACGCATAACACAGAGATGAATGGCTCTGCATCTCATGTCCAAAATTAAGGTCCCATCTTGCAAACACTTATCACTTAGTGTAACGGTCACTACCACGTAATAAGAATAATACTTGGTGATGTGTACCTGCAGTATTGGGTTATGATTGCTAATAAACTCTTCAGGGTAGGGCCACATGGATCTGTTTGTCTGCAAAGCGTCTAGCAGGCTTCTGGAGGTTGCAACAGCAATCTTACTACCAATTCCCTGTGCTGCCCAGTACTGCACACTAAACTAGTCTGACCAGAATAAACCGTCAGTCAGAGAGGAGTGCCTGTCCTAAAGTACCCCCTGTTGGCTGAGTGAGGCACCGCTGGTGCTCTTTCTCTCCCTTCTTCCTCAAAGAGGGTCTCCTCCGCTCTTCACACACCAGAGGTGGCTTAGTCTCTGGCCAGGCAAAGTCACATACAATCTAACTCAAGATAGCAAGAGTCCAAATTAAAAAGCCCCAACAAGCAGAAAAGTTCTTTTGCTCTTTGGGGACTTCCCTTCAGCCTGCTTTCTGGGCAATTTTTAAGAATCTTTCTGGCTCTGGGGTGGTTTCTCTGGAGCACTGTTCTCAGCCCTTTCTGGGATCTGTTCCTTGTCTCCTTCTTTTCCTGCTCTGGTATAGAGCCCTGGGGAGGTTCTCTGAGAGAACCCTGCCTCCTGCAAACCTCATCTGAGAAACTTCCACAGGAGCCTACCCACTGCCTATGGTAGCACTTTCCACATAGAGCTTTGTCAGTCCTCTTATAAGGCCCAGATATCCATTCGCTACAAACTGACCCTACTGAGTCTCACTTCTCCAGGCCAGGAAGCAGCTAATAAATGATGACACAGGCGTAGCTGGCCCCACACCGCTCCTTAAAGGATCTGGTCTCCCTGTGACAGGCAGTAAGAACAATGTGATGCAAATGGTCATTTTTGTTAACTCTAAAACATTAGAAACAAAACAATTTATATGCAGAGAGCATGATGTCAAAATTACAGGCCAAGAGCAGAGTACTGAAGGATTGTTGAAGATATTTTACCTAGAGATCGCTCTTTTGTTTGGTTCGCTGACCTCACCACGGGAAGGCTTGCTCGTGTACGGCTGCCTCTGGAAAAAGGAGTTGGAGAATCTCCCTCAGACATGGCTTCTAAAGAGTCAGCAGATGCTTCGGACAGGTGTTCTGCCTGGTCTCCCAAATTGGACTGCGGGCTTGGAGAAAGCTTTGGGCTCCTTGTCTGTAAAAAGAAAATAAATACATCATTACTATATTGCAAATATTACCAGGAAATCAAGAAGTGTCTGTCAGCAAAAACCAATGAAAAAGAGATTATTTCTCCTCTGAACGCAGAATTCTACAAGGCCATGTGTGCTCAAGGTGACTTCCATCTAAGTTATTTAAAAAAAATATTGTCCCTGAGTATTCCATTAAGGTTTTTATTGCTGCACATCTACTGTACAAATTTCATTTCTAACAATGACCTGTGGTTGACATATGATAGGGTGGATGTATAGCAATTTCATTCCCTGTTGCTCCGACAATTGTTAACGCTGGTTATGACAACAGAGGTGAACGCATGCCCCTCTACCCCCCCAATCTGTATCCAATAGGTTTTCTTAGACTTCTTTTCAAAACCAGTGAGTGATTTCTGTAAGGAGGAAACTGGCAGCTGAGTAGCATAGATGGGATTTACATTTTATAACTGAAATTATATTATTAATAATAAAAATCTCTAAAATGGTGCACTTACCTTGAGGAGTCTGTTGAGAGAAATATCCTGAAAATAAATTTACCAGTAAAGCTGTCAGAGCTCAATCTCAGAATTGCTGTTACATATGCTGTGTAGAGGAAAGGTTAGCAAGGCCACAGAGACAGTCTAAAATTTTTATCTAACATACAAAATTATTATGGGCTAAACTCTGCTTTCATTTAAACCAATATAAATGTGGAATAACTCTACTGATTAACTAAATTACTTGTAATTTCTACTACATAATAGTAAGCAGAATTTAGTTATATACAATTAATTGTAAGTTACCATTGACTGCCACATACTGCATGTTAAAGGCCAGTCTATCTAACCAGCTCCACTGGTACCAATCCAGATTTTTATATTTAGCTCCTTTTATTGGAATGTCTGGGTAACCAAACCACACTCAGTAGGAGATGCAATGTCCTGAACATTTTCATTATTGATTTCAAAAAGGGCTTTGTGTTTTGTGATGTAATGTATTAATATATTTTACAACTTATATCAAAAGTTGCATTGATAAAGCTACAAGAGTTCTGTTTTCTCTGTTGCACCAAATAATGTAAACCTCTGCAACAAACACTCAGACTGAACATGGTAGGGCAGTAATTTTGCTTAGTTTCTCAATCAAATGTTACACCCACAACAAACAGCATACCTACCATTAATACAACAATGCAAAATAAGAAAAGTTTTTATTCCCCAGAACTGTAGCAAAAATATAAACCTTTTAAAAATAAAGGACTAAAGACTTAAGTCAGTTTATGTTCCGTGGCACAAAGTGCCACATACCATATCCATCTTTCTTTCCTCTCTCATTTTAAGGTCAGGTACTTATATTAACAATACACTGTAGAGGCTAAAAACAACTCCCATACCATGTTTGAAAAACCTGTCAAAGTCAGGACAAATTTAAAAGGCCAAGACAACACATTTTGCTGAATGTGGCTTTTTCAGCGGTCTCTTGTGTGATATAGAGCAGAGGTTTTCAAACTTTTTTTCCCGGGACCCAGTTGAAAAACTCATTATTGCCCACAATCCAACAATTACATCTTTGAGCAATGCAGTCCCCTCTTTTGGCAGCGGCAGCAGGGGGCGCCGCGAACCAGTGCCTGAGGGTCTGCACCCACTGCTGGGTCACAACCCATGGTTTGAAAACCACTGAGATACAGTGAGCTTGTTGCAGCAATGGCATGAATCATATAATGCTCCCCCCATGTAAACTTGGATGTAAGGAACAACTCTTAACTTTCATGAGGTTTTTGTTAGACTGCTCTAAACCTCCAGTCTCTGTTGCCAGGTTAACCAATTGCTCACATATTATAATACATTAGAATTACCTAATGAGAAAGCTAAACCCTCAGGAACTTTGCACTTATGAAATGTTAGCTATTATCCAGTTCCAAGGGGTAGCTGTGTTAGCCTAATTCAGCAAAACAAACAAGGAGTCCTCTGGCACTTTTAAGGCCTAACAAGATTTCTCCTACGAAAGCTCATTCGATAAGTAACTTTGTTAGTCTTTAAAAGTGCCACAGGATTCTTTATTTCTTTAGCTATTATCCAGTGTCCTGTAGTGAAATGATTCTGAAGCACTGAATTTTTCCAGGAACTAGCGCTAACAACATTTATCCTTAGCAAACCAAGACTTGCTTTGAAGTGCCTTTGACATGATCAGCTCTAGTCTACAAGGTTGTAAACAGAGAGACTGGTGAACGTACAATACTGCCTCAGATTGTACAGAAGTGACAAGTGACCTGCAAAGATGAAAAAGGCTTTCAAGAAGTCCAGACTTCTTTCATTCAGTTATCTGAAATGTGACTTGGCAATCACCACCATAGCTTAAACATTTTAGTTACATAGGTATGCTTGTTAGAGGGTGCTGTAACTTCATTTATTGAGCAATAAAGGGAACTGACGCTCAGTTTCCTGTTCTGTTAATAGAAAAACCATAAGGAAAATATAAAGCAAGGTGCAATATAAACAAAGCAATTTAATCTGGTAGAAACACTTAGTGACTTATGTTTACATTTTTTAAAAAAAGATTTTTATAACGTCAAACAAACTAATTTGGTTTCATGTTTCCTCCTGGCTCCATTGGTCTTAAAACGAACAGGATGGTGAAATTGTATCTGTGTAGTTGCCAGTATCTGTTAAGCTACATTCTTGTTTTTGAGCAATTCTTTAGCATTTAATATGAAACATCATAGATTCCTCTCAGGATGAATGCCAACTTCACAGTGATTAGAGGAGAAACAGTGGCTAGTGTTGCTTAATCAAATCACTAATGCCAAGAGGCTTACCAAAGATTGGTTAAGCAAGGATGATTCATACAGTAGTTTCTTGTAAACACAAAGTCTGATACTCCTTCTTAAATGCACTACAGTAAACCCAGAGGAGCTCCATGGAGGTCAATGGAGTTATACCAATGTAGACTCAATGGAAGTGAGAACTGAATCAGGCCCATTATGTACTCAGTTGTATGCCCTGTAGAAGACCTGAGGCCATCTGCGGCGTTTGACTAGTAACATTTTAATTTCAAAGAGATAAAATAAATATCACTGGGGAATGGTGGCCATCCAATTAATCCTAAAATATGCATATGAGGACTGGAGTGCAGTTTTATTTTTGCCAATGGTGAACACTGGTTTGGATGTTACAGTGACAGTCAGAGGAAATTTTGGGGCATATCAGGTGACTGAACTGCTTCCTAGGAAAACTGTCCCATACCCCCAGAGAAAAAATGACAAAATCGGTGTCTATTAGAACCATTGTGAAAATAGATGGCAAAAGCAATCTTTAATTTTTCATTTCTGCATCAAGCACCTGCCATGGCTTATGTGCATGTGGTTTAGGGCTGCCCATAAGCTTCATGGGAGATCAAAGCCAGGGATATTCTGTGTCATCTTGTATGGGTGTTTATTTATAACTTCTCATAGGCTTCATCAGAGTCTGCCCCCTTGTTGAGTCAGTGATCACCAAAGAAGAAGCAGGATTCTGCCTAAATGAAGTTGTTTCCATTAAGTTCTGGCTCTTGTAACATACACTGAGGCAGGATTCGAGAGGTAATCTAAGACCGGCAGAGCCTTAGTAGGCCTATCATCAGCATACAATATGGTCAGGATTAAAGGCTTGATGCTGAAGCTTGCAAGGATCATCCTCTGACAAAAAAATCCTTAAGTATGTAAGAGGTATGTAAGTATAGGGTAATATCCCTTTAAATAGCTTGTGAACACTTTATTGGAGATCACTGTGTTTTAGACACTTCCAGCACCCAACTAGAACAGTGCATTTCAAATCTCCTGGTCCCACCCTGAGCTTGCTCAGATGCATAGCTCAGGGTGGGAGCAGCCTGGCCAGGGAGCGACTCTCTGGCCACCCCTGCAGCTCTGGCCAGATAAGGGAGAGGGGACTGGGAGGGTTGGGGAGTGGTAGGGGGTGGGGAGGGGCCCAGGGGGGGTCGAGGAACCGCAGGCAGGTGGGCAGGCAGGGAGGTAGCGGGGGGAGTTGAGCGGAGCGGGGAAGAGGCTGGGAGGGCTGAGAGGAGCGGGGAGGGGAGCAGGAGGAGCCCAAGAGGAGCGGGGAAGGGGCCAGGGACCGAGAGGACTGGGGAAGGGGGCAGGGGGACTGGCGGGAGGGTGGGGAGAAGTGGAAAAGGGGGGGTTGGGGAGCCGGTGTGGGGGAGTGAGGGGTTTAGAGAGGCCATGGGGGGCAGCAGTGGTGGAGGGTCCTGACAGCCCCCCAGCACTACTCCTGCTGGTGTACTGGCATCTTTGGTTTTTTGCACTGTGCGTAATTGAAGGGATACATAAACATACATGTTTCTAAATCCACAGAACCCAAAGGGTAAACTTTGGGTGAAATTGATCATGAAATGATCGATTTCATGATTCTAAGAAAAGGAAGAGGTGAGAACATCAGAAGAAAAATGGACTTCAAAAAACACACTCTGAAAAATAGTAGATAATGGTCCCAGAGGAAGAAAATCCAAGAGAAAAAGTTGTTTAGGAGGGTTGACAGTTTCTTAAGGAACCAGCACTAAAGGCACAACTGCGAACCATCTCAATGTGAAGGAAATATAGGAAGAATAGAAAGAGGCCAATATAGCTCCATTAGGAACTCTTTAATGACCTGAAAATCAAAAAGGAGTCCTACAAACAGTGAAAACATGGACACATTGTTAAGGAGGAGTACAAAAGCAGGAGGGACAAAATAAAAATGCTAAGCCACAGAATGAGATACATGTAGCAAGGGGAAAAGACAACAAGAAAAAGGTTGTTTAACTACACTGAGAGCAAGAAAAAGATGAAGGGAAGTGTACGTTCTCTATTTAGTAGTGAAGGAAAGCTAATAACAAATGACATCAAGAAGACTGAGGTGTTTGATTTGTATTTTGCTTCAGTCTACACTAGAAGATTTAATGGTAACCATATCCTTAACACAACTAATAGTAACAAGGGAGAAGGGATACAAATCAAAAAAGGAAAATAACAGATTAAAGAATATTTAGATAGTCAAATCAATGTGACCTGATGAAATTCTCCCTAGGGAATTTAAAGAACTAACTGAAGCAATTTCAGAAGTATTAGCAATTATCTTTGAAAACCAGGGGCGGTCGTAGTGATTCCGGGGCCCCGGGCACAAGTGACACTGGCTCCCCGTCCCCCCCCATAGGCCCTCACTACTCCCCACACCCTGTCAGACCCTCACTGGCCTCATGGGGCCCTCTGCCCCCCACCACACCCACTGCCAGGCTCTCCATCCTCCAAAGGCCCCCGCTGAACCCCTGACACCGGCCCCACTGTGGGCCACTGCCGGGCTCTCCAGATCCATCGTCAGGTTCCTCTGCCCCCACTGAATCCCCCTCCCCACGCTGAATCCCCTCCTGGCTCCCCAGTCTTCTGCCGAACCCCTGCCCCCCAGATGCCAGGCTCCCCAGACCTGCCACCAGCCCCACTGCAGGCCGCTGCCGGCCATCACCAGGCTCCCCCTAGCCCCACCATTAGCTCCACAGCTGGCCTGCCAAGGGCCGCTGCTGGGCTCCACTGTCCATGCCAGCCTGCCACGGCTCCTTGACGGAGTGGCGTGGGGCCCCTCCCCTTGGGGGGCCATGGGCAGCTGCCTGTGCTACCTACCCGCTAAGACCGCCTATGTTGAAAACTCATGGAGGATGGAGAAATTCCCAAATTCCCAAAGAACTGGAGAAGGGCAAACATAGTACCTATCTTTAAAAAGGGAGAACAAAAAGGACCAGGGTTTTATAGACCATTCTACTTATCTTTGATTCCTGGAAAGATCCTGGAAATAATTATTAAATAATCAAATTGTAAGCAACTAGAGAATAATAAGGCTATAAGGAAATTATGCCAAACTAACTTAATTTAATTCTTTGACAGGGTTACTGGCCTAGCTGATGGGGGAAACAAGGGAAATGATATACTTTGATTTTAGTAAGGCTTTTGACACAGTCCCATATGACATTCTTATAAACAAATTATGGAAATGTGGTCTAGATAAAATTACTTAGGTGGTGCACAACCTATTGAAAGACTGTTCTCAAAGAGTAGTCATCAGTAGTTTGTTGTTGAACTGGGAGGACATATCTGGTGCACTCCTGCAGAGGTCAAACCTGAGTCTAGTATTATTAAATATTTTCATTAATGACTTAGATAATGAAGTGGAGATTATACTTGTAAAATTTGCAGGTGACACCAGGATAGGAGGAGCTACACTTTGGAGGACAGTATTAGAATTCAAACCAATCTTGACAAATTAGAGAATTGATCTGAAAACAACAAAATAAAATCCAATAAAGACAAGTGCAAAGCACTTGTCTTGGGAAAGATAAATCATTTGCACAACTACAAAATGGGAATAACTGGCTAGGTGGTGGAACAGCTGAAAGAGATAAGGGGTCAAGAGTGGATCACAAATTGAACATGACTCAATACTGTAAAAAAGGTTAAAAAAACGGGTATGTTTAGTTTTGAGAAAAGAAGACTGAGGGGACAGTTGATAATAGTCTTCAAAATATGTTAAGGGCTATTACAAAGAGGATTGTGATCAATTCTTCTTGTGCCCACTGACAGTAGGACAAGTAGTAATGGGCTTAACCTGCAGTGAAAGAAATTTAGGCTAGATGATAGGAAAAACTTTCTAACTATGAGGGGAGTTAAGCTCTGGAATAGGCTTCCAAGGGAGGTTGTGGAATCTCCATCATTGGAGGTTTTTAAGAAGTTGGACAAACACCTAACAGAGATAGTACAAGTTTACTTGAGCACTACGCAGGACTTAAGGACTTTTCAAGGTCCCTTCCTGCCCTAGATTTCTATGATTCCATGTTGTAACCAGAGACTATGAAGTGGCAGAACAAATGTGGGGAGGCATGAATAAAACAGATTAATGTTAAAATCAAGTATGGAAACTGGGGCTGGTAGCCATTAGAAAAGGTAATACGTACAGTATATGTTTCCATCCCCTGCACCTTTCTCCATATGCCACCTGACTGGTATACCTCATAAGGATGTCCCGTTCAAGGGGCATAAAACTCTAATGCCCTATTAAGGGATATCCGTACACTTTGAAAAACTGCCAAAAAGAGCAAACTACCAACCCTTTTGTGGCAAGTACACACTTAGAGAAATAAGCATCCTCACTGTAACAGGTCAATATCTGCACTTTTCTGCAGCTGTTTGATTTCTCAGTTAATTCAAAACCAAAACCAAACTTCAAACATATAATGCAATGAATATATAAAACAGCACATCTTAAAGAGGTCATTAGTGCTTTTGGGGCCACATTCTGCCCTCAACAACATGCATTCAACTGCCACTGACTTGAAGGAGTCAGACGCACCAAAGACAAGAATGTAGATCTTTATGTTTACCATGTCATTAGAAGTAAACTCAGAAAAAAAAACCAATGTCAAAGAACGCACATGCTTCAGACTTCTCTACTCATTTTCTTTGACACGAACCATAATTTACCGTGGTAGAATACAAAGGGAAAGCATGCAGGTCAAGGACACTGACTCTAGTTGTGAGGCAAACCACACACAGTTAAAAGGTAACAGGCTCAATCCAAGGCAGAGTGCAGAAAAAAGAAAGTACGGTACTAACTCTCTGAGAGGATTCAATTTTCATCATGTACCTTTGAATGTCAAGTTCTGAATGAAGAGAGACCAACATACTCTGCAAAGCCTGGGGATCAAAGAGACAGACAGAGAGCAGAAAAAAGAAAAAGAAAAAACTGTTAAAAGGAAAAATAAATCAAAACAAAAACAAACCGAAAGGAGAATGACCTGTGCATAATGAAACTGTACTGCACTATGCCAGCAGCAGAAAGGAAAAGAAAGATCTGTATTGAAAAGATACAATAAACAAAAGGTAGCATGTACAAAATGATTATAATGAACAAAAGATGGCATGTACACAGTGAGCAATATCATCTATTAATAGCTAACCCCTCTCACTTTTCATTGAGAAATCACTTAGATAGAAAAATCCATCAATTTACTTCATGTTTTAAAAATCAAGTGCTAAATCCCATGCCAAGGCCAATTAGCTGAACTGCATTCAGGGCTTTCCATGGAAAGGAATCCTTCCCTAGGCTGCAGGGCCACCCTGAGGTTTCTATAGCTTTCATCATGCATCAGAGCCTAAACCGCATGAGGTTCAATGATCCACATACTGGCAGATTCACCAGCTCTGATCACACTCCAGCCCATACATGAGCTCCACTGCACAGGGAGGAGTTCAGCTCCATGATTTACTTTGGTTCCTCAAATCCTGTCACCTCCACTGCCTCTGGAGTTTTATATCACCAAGAAGAGGGCAGGACTTAACTCCCAAGTTGTCTCATTATTAAAATAAGAAGCTGCTTGCATAGCACCATCTTTTTGGGAGAGGGAGATGTCTCTGTTATGAAGTTAACTTTTTAAATATAATCAAATTGTTATGTAAATAGGCAGGCAGGTCAGAATAGACAGTTAAAAGAGATCTATCCACTTCATGTACTTCTAAAAAGTTCTCTCCTCTTAGTACAACAGCATATTCTCTGCCCCTTAAAATCCCATGTTACAGCATATGCACTGGTGGTTGGTGCTAGTGTAAGCTCCATATGTAAGTATGTGTGTGAGCGTACACAGATCATATTGAGGGAAAGCTAAGTTGAAGAGATGGACTCCACATGTTTAGTTCTCAATGCAATGTGGACTGTAATCTTTCTTTTCTGCTCTAGAAGGGAATTTAATAATCTAGGGTCAGCACCTGTGAAAATTCTCTCTCTCAGACATTTCCTCCACTGGTTGACCACTTCATTGTCCCACTAGAATGTAGCTGTCTTGGGACATCATGGTCATGGAGATATAAGCAGTGTCTCATTAAGGACAATCTCATGGACAATTTATACTACCAGAAGAGAGATCTTGAACTGAACTCTCCATTTAACAGAGAGCCAATAAAGAGAATAAAACACTGGGATGGTGTGCTCATAGCAGTCTTTGTTGGAAAAAAGATGGGCTGCTGTGCTTTGTAGCAGCTGGGAGCTTTTTCAGGGCCACTAGTTTCGTTCCGATCTACAATGGGGTTGATCCTAGTGTACATCAGCCTGCCTCCATTGACTTCAGTGGTAATACACTGCTCCACACTTGGTGAGTATCTGACCCAATGAGTTGGAAGAATTTACATGCGACAGCAAGGAATAGCACTCTATCACCCTAGACCCTCAAAGGAGAGTAGCTGTTGTTGAAAAATATTACATCTCCAAGAGCTGCAAAAGTAAATAACACAGAAATATGTAATGTGAAGTGCTCTATTCTGCCAATGCTGGATTAGCATACAAAAGGACAGCTGAACACATTCTATAAGGAGGCAGTGAGAAAAGCCGCAGAAAGAAGTCAGTTTTGGGTGGAGGGGAAATGCGTAAGGGGCTAAGAGAAAGAAAGAAAAAGAAATGGATTGAGATACGGAATATAGTCAGTGGAGTGGAATCAAGAGTGGAAAAGCCATGGCTTTAGGCACATATTAATAGGTGATTGTGAGAAAGATTTCATATTACATGGAGAAAAACTGATTTCAGGAGCCAATCTTTACTATGATGAGAAAAGTAATAGAAACAAAGGAAGCAGCTGTAATACAGGCTTTTTTTAAAACTGAAAACAGAAATGAAGACAGCAGAGGCCTTGGAAAAGGTGTAGAAAGCTGAGAAAAGAAATGTTGCCAAGAATGCGCTTACTCTCATTAACTGGAATCCTAAAAACAGCTAATGAATACAACTGTCAAAGTAACATCCAAATGATCGGTATGCAGTAACTTAAGGGTGAAAAAAGTAAAGTATCTTAGGGTGCGTCTACACTTACAAGTTAGGTCAACTTAAGGACGCTTAAGTCGACCTAACTTACTCCCTGTCCACACTAGGCTTTTATTAAGCCGACTTAAGCTGTTCTTTAAGTCGACTTAAGGAAAGCTTAAGTCGATTTAATAACACCTAGTTTTAGTTCCAAAGGGGTAGCTGTGTTAGTCTATTGTAGAAAGACAACAGAGTCCTGTGGCACTTTTAAAGACTAACAGATTTATTTATCTCATGAGCTTTCATGGGATTTTCTCCCACGAAAGCTCATGCGATAAATAAATCTGTTAGTCTTTAAAAGTGCCACAGGACTCTGTTGTCTACCTAGTTTTAGGTCGACTTAAGCCAGTATGGACGCCCTAAGTCAACGTATTCCATCAGTCGACCTAGGGTGGGGTGGGGGCGGGGGAACGGGACGACAAGGGAGCCATGTGTGGCTCCCTTCTGCTGGGGAGCAGGGCTCCCTTGTCCCTGGAGGAGCCCCTGCTCCCTTCTTCCTGGGACCTGCAGCTTCTTGGCAAGAGGAGCCACGGCTCCTTTTTTGTCAGGAAGCTAAGGTCCCAGGGAAAAGGGAGCTGCCGGGGCTCCCCAGCCGGAGCTCCAGTGGGAGAGAATACCCTGCTTGGGCTCCGGCGGCAAGGGACTCCCCTGCCGCCCTGGCTGGGCAGCGAGAGAATCCCTGATACCCCAACTGAGGCTCCAGCGGTGAGGGAATCCCCCACTGGAGTCCTGTCTGGGGCACAGCGGGGATTCCCTCGTTGCTGGAGTTCCAGGCAGGGTGGCGGGGGAATCCCTCACCGCTGGAGCCCCAGCGGGGATTCCCTCTCCGCCAGAGCCTCGGCGGCTTCCTTCTCCCTGGGAAGCCGCTCACGGATTGTCTCTGTATGAGCCAGCCCTGCACAGCTGGCGCTCCCCGGGGAAGCCGCCTCTCCCTTCTGGCAGGGAGCCACGGCTCCTTTGGAGCCTCGGCTCTCCCTCAACATATCCAGTCGACTTAGAGAGTCTAATATAGACTCTCTATGTCAACAATAAAGTCACCTTTAAGTCGACTTAAGAGTCTTGTGTAGACTCTCTAAGTTGACTTAATAAGGTCGACTTAAAGTCAACTTAATAAAGTCGACTTAACTTTCTGAGTGTAGACATAGCCTTAGTGCTGAATGAATTCTTAATTATCCCAATACCTCAGAAAAAAGACTGAATGAAGTGTAAGACTATGTTGTGGGCTCAGCCTGCTAAATAGACAAAAGAAAGTATTCACTATACTAAGCAGGCTCAGGCCTGTGGAACACTAAGGTTAATTTAGATCTTCAAAGGAAAATCCAATGCTTCAGACACTGGTATTGATGGTTCAGTATGAGGCACCATTCCCTCTGAGTCAGCCTGAACCAATGCTTCAAAATGGCATTAGGAGTCCTCTGTACTGTCAGGGACTTTTTGTAGGAAAAGTAACACTGGCGTTCTCATTGCCTGTGGTCATTAAAATCTGGGTGGAGCTTTTCACTAGAGAGTGGGTGTTAACCTCATCTCCTCAGATCACAGGGAAGCTGAAGAAATCACACAGAATTTTAGGATTGCCTGCATTTTTCAATCCCCATCCAATTTAACTCCTGTTTCATGTTCTGGGACAATTTCAGAAAAAAAGTAAATCCTTACAAAGAGAACTAGTTTAATTTAGAGAGGCCATCAAGGAAAGTAGAAGGCTGCTCAGATATTTTACAAGAGGTTTCTAAAGCCAAGTTTGGAATATAATTCTGTGCATAAAGCAAAGACATGCTAGCCAGCAGAATGATAGGGTTCTTTAAAGCAATGGAAATTGAATGTGCTTACAATCTCTTATCAACTATCTTTTTCATGATCATGCAGAATCATATAATAAAGGCAATACTAGAGAGAAAAAGCAAGCAAAGGGTTGGATGCATTTATGTAGATGATGATATATTACTAGGAAGGACACTGACTCATATGTCCTCTTAAAGAGCTTAGAGCTGAAGGAAGGAAATAGGGATCAAATATTCATTTCCTGCAGGCAAGGATTTTGTTGAGCAAGACAGGATGGGAAAAAGTAAGGACGATAGTTCTATAGTTGGGTTTGAGCCAGAGAGGTTGTTCTAGCAATAATTTTAAAATGGCCAAAATTTGCCAAACAAAGAAAATAATGTACTTAACACATTAGGGCAGAAAGGGTGAGCTCAGATGAACTGCAAGCAGTATGCAAGACAGCCATTTGGGTAACATATGATGAAACCAGGGGTGGAGCCAAACTGATTTTCTGGCCTGGCCTGTAAGTCACTCAGGTGGGCTTGGTCCACTCCCTGCTTCTGGTCATGTGACCAGAAGCAGGCAGTGAAGTTACAGCCACGCTAGCTGCTAGGTAGCAAGTGGAGCTGGAGTGTCAGCAGCAGCCGTGCTTCCGCTTGTTTTTTGCCTGGTCAAACTTTAAAAAAATAATCTTAAAAAAAAATGCTAACTATTGGAAATGAAAAGTGAAGAGATTCAGCACAGTCCTCAGGACTGCATATTCCTTCATCATGTCACTGTCGCTATACTCTCTGGTTTTGTCTTTAATAGAAATAAGCTATTGATTGCATATCTGGGATGAGGGAAGAGAGTTTCCTGTACTCCTTAGAAACATTCCCCAGGTCCTCCTCTTTATGAGCATGATCCTTCAAGGTGTTGGCCTCATCCTGTCAAGCAGTTAAGTACATCCATAGCTTCAAGCATGAGTAACCATATAAGAAGTCACTGGGACTACTAACATACTTTAAGTTAGGCACTGGGTTTCTGAGCTGTAATGAGGCCAAAATGCTTAGCAGTTTGTAGAACTGAGCCCTATATCCCATCTCTATTGAGTCCTAGCCAGCCCGCTCCCTACCCACCTTTTTGTAACCATAAAAGACAACTGAAGTTCAATGAAAGAAGAAATATATCTTGCATCCTTATGTGTCTGCCTTTTCTACAGTTATTCAAGCACCTCCTTGAACGTAACAAGCCAAACCAGCTTTGTGCCATGCTGGGACAAGCTGATTGGGTATAGTTCCTCCTCTCTAGACTAATATATATCTAGTTCACTCAGCTCTTTTGTCAGGAAAATTCTGTACCCAAGAAAACTTGCATATTAGAGACATATAATATGGCATGGAAAATTTTGAAAAAAAACCAAACCACTGGCTTAAATTGTCAAACATGGATGCCTAAAGTGAATCATAAAAATCTGTATTTAGGTACCTAAATAAACTGCTTGATTTTAAGAGAGGTCAGGAACCATGGTTCTCATTAATTTAAATGAGAATTATGGGGTGCATGGTAAATGAAAAATCAGTTTATTTTGTTTATAAACTTAATTATATAAAATGTTTAGCTGCCTATACATGGATTTATGGACCAAACTTTAACAAGTTTGAAAATATTAGCAATTCTTTTTGGAGAATTTCTCTCCTGACTTCTTGTATTTCTCTTCCATTTTGCTTTAGTAGCTGGGTTGCTTGCACAAACATAAAACAATTGTTTTTAAGACTCCATCTGCTCCTGTTGTAGATTCTCTATCTGACATGATTATCCTCACTGACATCACAATTTATTTATGAAAAAAAAATTGCGACTCCCCATAAGAAGATTATGATTTACGAGAAATGTGAAGCATGCAGAGATAAGCAATAAAAAAACCACAGATCATGATTTCATGGAAATGTCTCTGATGGTATAAAATATATAGAAGAGGAATAAAATAAAATTCTCTGTCTCTCTCTCTCTCTCTCACACACACACACACACACATGCTGGCATGGTCATTCATATGACAATCAGTGGTATATGGCACATTACAGAGACCATAGTGACAACCTACAGCCTAATGTAAACAGCATCATCTGAAATGGTGAACACATGCCTTGTCATTTTCCATTGGTTATATTTAATTGTGATGGATCTTCCATTGAGTTCTTTCTTCTTAGTCCTCTTTTTGACCTGCTCTATTAATTAAATGGCCATTTTTATTTTCTTGTCTGTGGTCAGCTTGTACAGAGAAACTTGATAAAATCTATTCAAAGTGATGGAAATAAAAATGCAAAGATTGGGCTACTTGCAATTCAGATTGTACAGGTTCCCATAGTTGGAACAAAAGAGGGAATAATTATGAAGTAATTATTCAAAAGGAAATGCAAAGAGCAGACTGAGTATACACAGTAATTTGGTTCTACATTTATTCCAGTCTCCCATGTGTGGCTTTAAGAACTTGAATGGCCAGATGTTCAAAAAGCTCAGCACCCAGCAAATTCAAATAATGGCATCTTCAGAAACCTAAGTTCTTATGGAAATCTAGCCACTTCAGATGCCTAAAGAAGAGTTGAGTTCTTCTGAAAAATAGGCCCTAGAGAGGCCCAATTTAGCCTACTGGTCATGTTTAACATGATCTTAGTAGGTTGATCTCTGCACCCATGAAGAGCCAAATGAAGTCAGGAGGATTCTGTGTGGGAACAGAGGCTGATCTGTGAGGAATTCAGTGCAGGATCAGGTCTCAAAGGCCTAACCATTTTTAGGTGTCTGTTTTTCTAGCTCTCACAGCTCTGTATACTGAGGTGCTCTCATACAAATGCTGTTATTCAGAATCCCCTTGATCATAGAGCAATGAGTTAACAATCCTGCTGGTGTTCATATTAAAGCATACATAACATTCTTCTGACGGCATTCCAATCTGCTCCAAGGACTCTGATTAATAAGCTCTAAATAAGTCTAGTCATATGGTGCTAAACACTGGGAGTTTGGAAGTCCCAAGTCCAGTCCTTGATGTTGGCACTCTGCTTCTGTTGCCCTATCTCAAAGTAAATCTTTGAAGGTAAAAACTAATATGTAAAAGCTCATTTTTATTTTCAAAGGGGTAGCCGGGTTAGTCTAGTACAGCAAAACAAACAAGGAGTCTGGTGGCACTTTTAAAGACTAACAAATTTATTTATCGCATGAGCTTTTGTGGGAGAAAATCCCACATCGTCAGACGCCTACAGAAACTTGTAAGTTCCCCATCTTCAAGAGTCTGACAAAGTGGGATTTTCTCCCACGAAAGCTCATGAAATAGATATATTTGCTAGTCTTTATAAGTGCCACCAGACTCCTTGCTAATCTTTATTATATTATATCAAACTTGTTTTAAGTATAGCAATTTTCCTGGAATAGTAAGTTTTATTCCAAAGTCTCCTATTTTTCTCCAAAGGAAAAGCAAACAACAATTTTGAACTAAAACATCAAATTGAAAAGACCTGTCTGTCTGCCTTAGTATTAAGATATTTGATTGCATTCCTCTCTTCCTTGAACAAGTACCTACATAAAAACAATTACATTAGCAACATGAGTTAACAAAGGTCATTGTGTAGTATATATCAGATTATACTTGCCTAGCAAATAGAGAAGTAAGAATGGAATTCAGTTTCATAAATCATTCTTACTATCTCAGAACAATGTGTTAAATATTGCAAGCAAAATGACAGTATATATAAATAGACTGTAATTCTGCAAGATCTGAGCAAATCCTCGAGACTCTCCGGGTGTATCTACACTGCAGCTGGGAGTAAGCCTCCTAGACCTGGTACACAGACTCATGCTTGTGGGGTGCCAGCCAGCATGCTAAAAATACCAGTGTAGTTGTTGCTGCTCAGGCTCTCAAGCCCACCCGACTCCTTGATTTGAGAACCTGAACTATTGCCGAAGCGGCAACATCTATGTTTAATGTGCTAACACAAGCCCCACTACAGCAAATCTGTCTACACAGGCTGGGGTGATCACTATCAGCTGCAGTGTTAGCATACCTGAGTGCTTCAACTCCTGTTAAAGACATCACCAGAGCTAATTAATGCCAAACAACATGGATTTCTGAAAAACAGATCTTGTCAAATTCACTTGATATTGAATGGTTCTGTTTCTAATGGAGGGAAGTTCTTGGCCCTATGCTGTTTAACATTTTTATCAATAACTTGAAAGATAATATGCAATCTTTATTGATAAAGTTAACAGATGACACAAAGACTGGTGGAGTGGTAACTAATGAAGAGAACAGGTCACTGAAAGAGCAATCTGGATCACTCGGTAAACTGGGCACAAGCAAACAACATGAGTTTAATATGGCCAAATGTACAGTCTTTAGAAATAAAATTGTATATATTAGTCACAGGATGTGGAATTCCCTCTTGGGAGGCACTGAGTCTGAAAGATTTGGGATTCATGGTGGATTATCAGCTGAAAATGCAACAATGTGACCAAAAGGGTTAAGGTGATCTATGGCTGTATAAATGGGAATATTAATTAGGAGTTGGGAGGTTATACTATCTTTGTATTTGGTGCAAGTGCTGCTGGAATACTGTGTCTAGTTCTGGTCTCCACAATTGAAGAACGAAGCTGAAAAATTGGAGAGGTTCAGAGAAGATCGATAAGAATGATCAAAGGATTGGAAAACATGGCTGATAGTGAGAGACTCAAAGGCTATGTCTATACTAGAAAAAGTTAAGTCGACTCTTTAAGTCGACTTAAAGCCTACGTTATTAAGTCAATTTAACAAAGTGGACTAAGTCGACTTAACTTTAAGTCCACTTAGTCCACTTTGTTAAGTCGACTTAACCACCTTTAAGTCAACTTAATAAAGTCAACTGAAGGGTTACTCCACGTCCACACCATCGTTAAGTTGACTTAAGGAGTCGACTTAAGGCTTAAGTCAATGTAATGGGTAGTTCTTATTAAGTCGACTTAAGGAATTTCTTAAGTCGACTTAATGAAAGTCTGGTTTAGACAGGGAGTAATTTAGGTCGATTTAAGGGTCCTTAAGTCGACCTAAATTGCTAGTGTAGACATCCCCAAGGAGCTCAGTATATCCAAGAGAAGATTAAGTCTATAAGTATCTACACAGGGAACAGAAATTTGATAATGAAGGGCTTTTCAATCTAGCAGAAAAAATATAATGAGAGCCAATTGTTGAAGTTGAAGCTAGAGAAAATCAAACTCAAAATAAGGCTTAAATAGTTAACATAGTAATAAATCATTGGAAAAACTTACAGAGGGTTGAGTTAGTGTCTTCATCACTTGAGATCTTTAAATCAAAAATGGATGATTTTGGAGAAAATACTTTTTAAATTAAAACTGGAATTAATTCAAGGAAGTGCTATGGCTTGTGTTAGGCAGGAGTCAGACTAGATGATTGTTGTAGGAGGTGAGAGCCTGAGACATGGGGCCTAGAATAGCAGGCCAGGTATGAAAACTGAGGCCTGAAGTAATGGTCAAGTCTTGCCATTAGAGAGCGAAGTTAGAGCCTGCCTGTAAGGTCACATTAGCTGGCAACAACAGAGCTGACATTCCACGCACATTCTGAAGACGCAGTAGGTACAGAGCATTCACGCAAGCGCATTCCAGAAAGATACCAGAACATCCCGATACCCCAAAGATAATGAGGACATGCTGACCCCTCAGAATGACAATATGATGGATAGAGATGTTTTGGATGAACCATCTGGTACAAGGTAAGAGGGGGTATCTCACCATGTCAGAGGGGCAATACACAACTTGTTCGTTTTAGTGTATAAAGGGCGGCTCTCAAAGGGAGTGTCTTTGTCTGGCCAAGCGAGGAATGGAAAGTCTCGCCATTTACTGACCCGATCCATTATTAGGGCATACATGTCTTAAGAGCACGTGTTGTATGTATAGGTGCTTTTTACTGTGCTTATTTGACAATAAGCCTGGTCTGGTGCTGTCACTGCTGAAAGGGATCTGTGGTCTTTGGATAATCCAATCGTGGTTTAGTGTCTCGGTTATCTGGAACAGCAAATATACTGGGGGGACACACATACAGCCAACAACTGACAACAGTGATCACAATGGTCCCTTCTGGCCTTATGCTCTATTAATTTAAATTTAGACTCTACCGCCAGGAAAAACAAAGCACATCCACAAAATAGATCCTTTTTAAATAATGAAATGTTTACTGGTATGGAAAGTTCTTCCCTACGTTTTCTTTGCAAGCAGCAGTTCTGTTGCCTCTCCCTTTCCAGTAGCTACAACTAATTATTAATTATTACTAATTTAAATGCCATTTTAAAATGTACTGCTGTTTCAAATATTATAGCTCAGCATAGACAGATATTGCATAATGCTGCATCATATACAATGCACAATCAAGATACATAACAAAAACCCATTTTCAGAATACAATGATTAGCTAATAAATAATTATAATAAAAGTAATAAAATCATATTCGAGCTATTTCACCAGAAATGTCTGTTCAACTGTATTCCAACAAGAAACACCACAAGGTTAATTACTGACTTCATAAGATATATAAAGCAGGGATGCAGAGTTAGATTTGAAATTCAGGAGCTGAGGCCGTAATCGTTCAGGTGCCAAGACAGGACCATAAAATCAAAAAGAATTTTCAGCATATAAAAAAGCTTTCAACTTACTAGGCCTCCAGCACCTTCGCCAGTGGATAATAACTTGCTGTACAGCTCCCCCCATGCACATTTTAGGTACAAAGGAATGTAAGTGTAGCTATGATATGTCTTTTTAAAAATCTCTCCATTTTCTGCTCCTGGTTGCTATTCTTTCCCTTCAGAACTGAAGATGTTTCATGCATGGGTATCAACTGCTTTTTAACAACTTTTTCAAAAGACTCAACCTTCCCCGCTTTGAGTGGTGGCATCACTCATAGCTAAAAATGTTTACATGGGCTCGTAATCTATCACAGTGGTTTTCAAATCATGAGTCAGGACCCAGTACTGGGTCGCAGACCCTCAGGTACTGGGTCGCTGCGCCCCCTGCTGCCCCCCACTGAAAGACTGGAATACATTGCTCAAAGATGTAATTGTTAGGTCTCAGGCATAAATGATTTTTTTCAACTGGGTCCAGAGAAAAAAAGTTTGAAAACCACTGGTTTATCAAGCAAACCAGCTTTCAGCCATGTTAGTTGGTAGGAAGCAGACTAGAATAGTGTAAAACGTAGTAAAAAGATTACACCTTTCCCAATATCCCTTTAATTCTCTCAGTTGATATACTGCTGTTATAGCATATTACCCACAGATCCCTTTAGAAATACTGAAAATAAACAAACTCAAAGGAAAAATTGCATAAAGAGACATGAGCATTTCATACATACCGCCATGAGATTAACAATAAAAAACCTCTTCTGCATACCCCACCTACCAATTTTTCCCCATCCACAGTGGAACATCCCACATTCTTTAAGACCCTGTCAACAAATAAGACATTTGTGGTGTGATGGAGCAAGGAGAGTATTTAAAAATAATATATGGAAAGGCTGTGTCACATCAGTCTCCTAGGTTATGTCCACATTGGCAAGTTAGTTCGAATTAAGGAGGCTTAATTCAAACTAACTAAAGTCATGGCTACACTAGGCTTTAATTAGTTCGAATTAAAGGCTTCCTTAATTCGAACTAATAACTTTGAATAGGGCATTAGAAGTAAGTGTTAATTCGAACTGACTAGTTCGAATTAACCAATGTGGCCATGTTAATTCGAACTAATTTCTTAGTTTGAAGTAACCGGCCCATTGAAATGAATGGGGATCGCTAATTCAAACTAAGCAAGTGCCATGATCATCACTTGCTTAGTTTGAACTAATTTTTTCTAGTTCAAATTAAGCTAATTCGAACTAACTAAAATTAGTTTGAATTAGTTAGTTCGAACTAACTAATTCAAACTAATTGTAGTAAGTGTAGACATAGCCCTAGTTAGCAAAGCACAGCTTTAACTACTTGACAGTGTTTGTAGCCAGAACATGATAAAGGCTTTATTCCTTCGAATTATCTGTTTGCATGGATTCTCTGCATGACTGGAAGAAATCGTGGCCCACTGAAGTCAATAGGAGTTTTGCCATTGACTTCAATGGAATCAGGATTTCACCCACACAGTCTTATTTTCCATTACTGAAATTCCTTAGAAGGGGATTTTGAAGGATTCTACATAGAGTGGAAAAAAAATAGATTCCAACATACTGTTTCCCACAGGGAAGTTTCTCGCAGTAATTCATTTCCCAGTAGCTATTGCTTTATTGAAATTAGTTGTAATACCTATTCACTTTTATGACAGAACATACTAATAGCTATTTAGGTGCCTAAATATAGACCAAGTTGTTTAACTTTCACGAAAATCTGACCATATATAAAACAGGGTGGTTGGGGGGAGGGAGGTTGGTTTTCTTTTCCAGGAGTTTTTACTAGTCTAGTAATAAAGATGCCTCAGGCACTGGAAAGAAAGTCTTCCAGCTACTCATCTTTTGGCACTGGCCATAAATCACATCAATTTCTTTTCTTCCTACTTTTCAAAATTAATCCACTTAATTTTATTGGATAGAAATGCAGGATGTTACAACAAAATGTACCTCCCCATTTCCAAAACAGCCAGATCACCACCTTGCCAGTGGCAAGAATTCAGTACTTGACAATTTACAGTAGCTAACCACTCATTCCATAGGTGTATTGCTTTTCCTCCCCTCAGTGTCCTGGAATGTATGTCTTTGTACGTGCTTAAGTAATAAGAAGCAACCAAATTGTCAGTGCCGATCTAGACAGATGAGCCCCTTAGGATATTTGCGAAGTGCTATAGTGTTAGACATTTTATTCACCACAGAGACTGATGAAACAACTTGGGAGAGGCATATTTGGACTCAAGAATGCCCTCTGGATTGACTGTCTGCAGAATATGGATATCACGACCATCCATGCAAGGGGAGATTTCAGATAGTTACCATCTTGATGAAGATTTCAATCTAGATGACATTACAAAAGAGGAAAAGAGAAATAGTGGGATCCCAGGGTCTTTAAGCAGAGATTGTGAGATTCTCTCTCTGACTGACAAGGTTTGAAAACAAGAATATTCTGACACTGCGGAGCTGCTCTGGTTTTGGGTAGAAAGTGAGCTCTAAAAGAAGGGATATGTAACGCTTTAGAAAGACAAGAAAATATTTCACACTTTTAATGAAATATAGAGCTCTTCCCTCCACTCCCAATAAATAATTCCTTGATTATAGTCAGTCATTGATCAATTACAGAAATTCCCACCAGCATTTTAATTTCTCTGACTGTAAAAGTAGTAATTTGCTGAAGAAGGACGGTTATGAACTGCTACTACCAAAGAGGTAATGCTTGAATCAAAAAAATTGGGGAGCTAGACCAGAGGCTGAAGTCAGGAAAACTAACTTCTATTCCCAGATGTGCCACTCATTCACTATCTAACTGTTAGCAAGTCTCTTAATCTCTCTGTGCTTCATTATACATAGCTGTGAGGCCTATCTCATTAATGTTTACGAAGCACTTTGAGATCCTTGGATGGCTGAATCTATAGAAGTACAAGGAATCTATTAGTCTTAAGAGTGAAGATTTACAAATCTGCATAATTTTTCAATTTCAGTGAATACATTAATTTGTGTTCTGTAGAGAGATGTTAGCCCTATGTGCTATAACCTTTTTTGCCTCATTGATCTCAGAAAAGCACCAGGATATCCCTGGTGGAATGGGCAGGACACTAACAGTGTAATTGCCCTCAAAGGAACATTTTCATAGGATTGTGAGGAAAATAGTGCAGATCTCTCAGGGGATGTCTACATGGCAGCTGGGAGCTAGCACACGTATGCCTACTGAGGGGCTGGCTGCTGTGTAACGTTCTTTCACAGGTACTGCAGCCCTGTGGTGAATCTCCCATGGAAAGCTCATATTTTCAGGAGATAGCCAGTGACTATTAGCAATCTAGAACACAGGAATTATGTTCCTCTGAGCATCCCATCCATGTCCACTTTACAAAAGTGAAGCACTTTAGAACAGGTCTGTAAAGGCAGAAGTTAACAAGAGTTCACTGCAAGTTAGATAGCACAAGAAAGCCAAACTGAAAAAAAAAAATCCAATACCAGATCTACTATCCACTGACCGAGCTTTCAGTTTCTACTTACATCTGGAATTTAATAAATGGTTTGTAACTGTGAAACTATCTGAAAAAGAAACTGTATCCCAGACTAGTTCTAAAGAGAGAACAAAATTATGTCTGGCTAATGTTTATTTATGGAATATTATGCACAAATGCGAAGTTCTAGATAGAACTAATTCCTTGATATTTTCCTGCAGTATTAATAATCTCATATTTAATTGTTTTGCATCAGAAAGTTACAGCATGTGAAAATAGTGGGACATGACTAACATTTTTGTAGCAGCAAGTACCTTAATGCTATCACTGAGTCTACTGATGTAGTGGAGGAAAATTTTTCTTCCTATTATAATCATAACAGAGCTTGGGATACAAATAAAGGGATTATTTATTTATTTGTTTGTTTGTTTATAACAAGAGAGGGAGCAGTTTTTGTCCAAGTGTCTCTAAAATATTTCACTTAGAACTGGGAGTTCTGTAGAAAAGAGGTTTGGAGAAGAATGTAAAAGGCTTAGCCTCTAGGGAAATTCTTCTACATTAGTACTGGACAAGAAATAATACCCCTCAGCATTATGACAACACCTGCAGAAGTTCAGAAATGGAGTGTTTGCCGGCTGGAATGCACCCCAGAGACTGTTACAGATAATTGAGCGATGAGCTTTGCTGTCTCTTATCTCAAGAACTTACTGTTTATAATATGTTATCGTAGATTCCATTACGCAGGCATGGAAACTATTAGCTGTATAAACTGTTCAAGTCCTGGGGGTTTTTGTACCTCAGTGATGGTTAAACCGATTCCTATATTGTATATTTTGTAAAGGGCTTTCGGAGTCTTTTGGATATCAGACACTATATTATACATAAAACAGATAATACGTACTACATAATGGAACAGATAATTAAGGAATTGATTTGCAAACATCTAGAAGAGAATAAGGTGCTTAGGGCTAGTCAGCATGGATTTGTCAAAAACAAATCACGTCAAACCAACTTGATAGCTTTCTATGATGGAGAAATGAACCTTGTGAATAGAGGGGAAGCGGTAGACGTGGTATATCTAGACTTTAGTAAGGCATTCAATACGGTCTCACATCACATTCTCATTAATAAACTGGGAAGGTACAAACTAGATGGAGCTACTAGAAGATGAGTGAAAAACTGGTTGGATAACCACTCTCAGAGAGTAGTTATCAACGATTCACATTCAGGCTAGAAAGACATAACGAGCGGGGTGCCACAGGGATCTGTGCTGGGTCTGGTTTTGTTCAACATTTTAATCAATGACTTAGATGATGGCATTGAGAGCAAACTTATAAAGTTTGCAGATGATACCAAGGTGGGAGGGGTTGCAAGTGCTTTGAAAGTGGAAATTACCATACCTGAGGTAGAAGCCAAACTTGAGCTGCTGGATGAGACTCTATCGGGGGGGCCCGGACAATCTCCATCCAAGGATACTAAAGGAACTGGCTCATGAAATTGCCAGCCCTTTAATGAGGATTTTTAATGAATCTGTAAACTCAGGGGTTGTACCGTATGACTGGAGAATCGCTAATGTAGTTCAAGAAAGGGAATAAAAATGATCCGGGTAACTACAGACCTATTAGTTTGACCGCGGTAGTATGCAAGGTCTTGGAGAAAATTTTGAAGGAAAAAGTACTTAAGGCTATAGAGGATAACGGTAACTGTGATAAAATACAACATGGCTTTACAAAAGGGAGATCATGCCAGACCAACTTGATCTCCTTTTTTGAAAGGTTAACAGATTTTTTAGATAAAGGGAATGTGGTGGACCTAATTTACTTAGATTTCAGCAAGGCATTTGATACAGTTCCACATAGGGAGTTATTAGTTAAGTTACAGAAGATGAGGATTAATATGAATATAGTAAGGTGGATAAGGTACTGGTTAAAAGGGAGACTACAGCAGGTCATACTGAAGGTGAACTGTCAAGCTGGAGAGAGGTTACCAGTGGAGTCCCTCAAGGATCTGTCTTGGGACCGATCTTTTTCAACCTTTTTGTTACTGACCGTGGCACAAAAAGCAGGAATGTGCTAATAAAGTTTGTGGATGACACCAAGTTGGGAGGTATTGCCAATACAGAGAAGGATCGGGATACTATACAGAAAGATCTGGATGACCTTGTAAACTGGAGTATCAGGAATAGGATGAAATTTAATAATGGGGAGTGCAAAGTCATGCATTTAGCGACAAATAACAAGCATTTTTCCCATAAGCTGGGGACGCATCAGTTGGAACGGACTGAGGAGGAGAAGGATCTGGGAGTACTGGTTGATCATAGGATGACTATGAGCTGCCAATGTGATGTGGCCATGAAAAAAGCTAATGTGGTTCTAGGATGCATCAGGAGAGGTATTTGAAGCAGAGACAGGGAGGTGTTAGTGCCACTGTACAAGGCACTGGTGAGACCCCATCTGGAATATTGTGTGCAGTTCTGGTTCCCCATGTTTAAAAAGGATGAATTCAAATTGGAACAGGTGCAGAGAAGGGCTACAAGGATGATCTGTGGAGTGGAAAACCTGCCTTATGAGAGGAGATTCAAGAAGCTTGGCTTGTTTAGCGTAACCAAAAGAAGGTTGAGGGGGGATATGATTGCTCTCTATAAATACATCAGAGAGATTAATAGAGAGAGAGAGGAATTATTTGAGTACAGCACCAATGTGGACACCAGAACAAATGGTTATAAACTGTCCATCAAGAAATTTAGGCTTGAAATTAGACGCAGGTTTCTAACCATTAGAGGAGTAAAGTTCTGGAATAGCCTTCCAAGGTGAGTTGTGGGGGAAAAAACCAAAACTGCTTTCAAAACTGAGCTTGATAAATTTATGGAGGGGATGGAATGATTACCCTATTTTGGAAATTGACTGATATTGGGCTGTGTGTGATGGATATACAAGTGGCCTAAGAGGGGAGAGTACATGGGGTGGGTTCTGAGTTATTACAGAGAATTGTTTCTTTGGTAACTGGCTGTTGAGACTTGACCACATGCTCAGGGTTTAACTGATTGCCATATTTGGGGTCGGGAAGGAATTTTCCCCCAGGGCTGATTGGCCTGGGCTCTGGGGGTTTTTCACCTTCTTCTGTAGCACAGGGCATGGCTCACCTACCAGTGAATTCTCTGTATCTTAAAGTGATGATAAAGTATCATGATTTAAGGAGGTAAATAACTCAGTCATAGGTTGGTGGCCTATTGCTGGAGCGGGTGGGTAAGTTTTGAGGCCTGTATTTTGCAGGAGGTCAGACTAGATGATCGTACTGGTCCCTTCTCACCTTAAAGTCTATGGCTATGTCTACACTGGCAAGTTAGTTCGAATTAAGGAGGCTTAATTCAAACTAACTAAAGCCATGGCTACATTAGGCTTTAGTTAGTTCGAATTAAGGACTTCCTTAATTCGAACTAATAAGTTCGAATAGGGCTTTAGAAGTAAGGCTTTAATTCGAACTAACTAGTTCGAATTAGCCAATGTGGCCATGTTAATTCGAACTAATTTCTTAGTTCGAACTAACCGGCCATTGAAATGAATGGGGATTGCTAATCCGAACTAATTTTAGCAAGTGTAGACATAGTCTATGAAGAATAGGCTCACAATTCAAAATGATTTGGACAAACTGGTGAAATGGTCTGAGATGAATAGAATGAAATTCAATAAAGATAAGTGCCAAGTACTTAATTTAGGGTTAAACAACCCACTGCACACATACAAAATGGGCAATGACTGCCTAGGAAGGAGTACTGCAGAAAGGGACCTAGGTGTAATAGTGGACCACAAGCTAAATAGGAGTCACCATTGTAACAGTGTTGCAAAAAAAAGCAAACGCCATTCTGGGGTGTATCAACAGGAATATTGTGAGTAAGACATGAGAAGTGATTCTTCCACTCTACTCTGCACTGATTAGGCCTCAACTTGAGTACTGTGTCCAGTTTTGGGCGCCTCATTTAAAAAAGGATGTGGAGAAACTGAAGAAAGTCCCGAGAAGGGCAACAAAAATGATTAGAGGCCTGGAACATTTGACCTATGAGGCAAGATTGAAAGAGCCGGGTTTGTTTAGTTTAGAAAAAAGGAGACTGAGAGGGGATATAATAACAGTTTTCAAATACCTAAAAGGTTGTTATGAGGAAGAAGGAGAAAAATTATTCTCCTTAATCACAGATGGTAGGACAAGAAGCAACGGGCTTAAATTACAGCAAGGAAGGTTCAGCCTAAACATTCGGAAAAAAATCCTAACTGTCAGGGTGATTAAACACTGGAATAAGTTGTCTCGGCAGGTTGTGGAATCTCCTATATTTGGAGGTTTTTTTTAAGAGCAGGTTAGACAAACTCCTGTCAGGGATGTTTTAATGGGGGTACTTGGTCCTGCCATGAGTGCAGGAAACTGGACTCAATACCTGTCATGGTCCCTTCCAGTTTCTATGATTCTATTTTCATAAAATCTATTGCCATTAATCCTTTCTGCCAGCCACATAAAGGTGTGAACATCCATTGTGTCTTAATGAGAAATTGAAGCTAATACTTGCATGGAGTTGGCATTTTTTTGCAGAGCCTTTTAAAGCATCACAACTTTTAGATCAGCACCTGAAAACTAGTTCCAGCAGGATAGCCGTTCTAGTCTGAGTCAGCAAAACAAACAAGGAGTCCTGTGGCATTTTTAAAGACTAACAAATTTATTTATCACATGAGCTTTTGTGGGAGAAATCCCATTTCATCAGAGTCTTGATTTTTGCCACAAAACCTCATGCAATAAATACATTTGTTGATCTTTAAAAGAGCCACAGGATTCCTTGTTTGTTTTGAAAACTAACTAGTCTCTCAGTTTTCACAGGTACTAGTTAATTTAACCTTGAACAGCATGTGTGCACTCTGGACTGAAATGGAGTCATTTCTGAAAATGTATCAACGCATAATTCACCACAGAATCCATTTTCCAAGAGAAAATTATGAGGTAGCACATATTTTTCCTCCATGTCAAATGAGACAATGGTCTGCACAGTAGTGCGTCAAGAAAATGTTTGTAACTGTCAGGCTGATCCAGCAGTAAAAATCCATGACCCACAGATGAACCATTTAAAATAATGTTTGAAAGATAAACTTAATTCTCCCAGTCCAGAAGATATGATGTGCTGTACAAAAAATTAGATTTGGAAACTCAAGAGGTAACTCTGCAGCAGCCGTGATTAGGACTGTGCAGATCCAATGAAGGTAAATTCTGCGTATTACTGAGGGAAAATCAAAAATGTTCCAGTAACATGAGTGAGAGGATGGCAAAGAGTTGAATAATTGGAGAAAAACATGAGTGAGCAAGAAACCAATTTAGAGTATTTTGCAATGCACAGTGAAATAATATTAATTGGAAACATTATTTTTATTGATCTCAAAATTAATTACAATAGGAGTTTATCCTAGGAGAGATGATGCCATCATATTGCATGGTGTAGCAGACGAAAGTTAAACTAAATGCTGGCTTAAATCCAAATCTGATTTTATTCCTTTCAATAACTGAAGAGCATTCAGAAAATTATTCCTCTAGATCAGTGGTCGGCAAACTGCGGCTCACGAGCCACAAGCGGCTCTTTAGCCCCTTGAATTTGGCTCTTCTTGGTGCGAGCCTTGGTCCCTTTAAGAATAGACTGCTGCTGCGGCCGGGCCCGGGAGATTGAAATCTCCCGCCCTGGGCATGCTCAGACAGAGCGTGCTCAGGGTGGGAGCGGCCTGGCAGAGAAGCAGCTCTGCCGGCCGTCCCCGCAGCTGCGAGCCTCCGGCCAGGTAAGGGGGCTGGAGGGAGGCCTGGAGAGTGGTCGGGGGACGAGGAGAGTGGTGGGGTTGCGGACGAGGAGAGTGTGGGGGGCGCGAGGAGAGTGGTTGCGGGGGGGCGCCGCTGCCGCCGCCGTCTGTAGAGGGGTGGAGGGCCCCGGGAAGCCGCGGCAGAGCCGGCCTCGGGGCTGGCCGTCCCTGCCCCCACCGCACGCTGCTGGGGCAGGGGGGTGGCTGCAGCCGGCCGTGTGCCTCGTTCGCGGGTCCGCGATAATCGTCCGGGGCTGGGATGGGTCCCAGCCAGCCAGCCAGCCATTCTTCTTCTTCTTCTTCTTCTTGAAATCCAGGAAACGTTGTGGATTGAAAGAAGATGTAGTGTCAAGAATTGGGAAAGATGGTTAGGAATACCCTTATAAAGTTAATAACAATGTACCTTCCTATATATTTTAAGTTTAAAAAATTTGGCACTCAAAAGAAATTTCAATCGCTGTTTTGTTGATATTTGGCTCAGTTGACTAAAAAGTTTGCCGACCACTGCTCTAGATTAATGAGAACCAATATACTTTTCAGCTACAAGCTAATGAAAATGAAAAGAAGTTTCTGTAACATAGAAGTAAACAGCCACAGGTCACTTAAAAATTATTTTGCACACAATGTTAATTTGGAAGGTTACTGTCTCATGTTACAAACTGTTTCAATGTAGGTAATAAAACCTCTGTGTTTTGTTTGTATGGAACATTTAATGGAAACCTGGAACAAAATCAACCCTGAAAGTGGCATCTCTCTTTTTAAACCTTTTAAAATACCTGATGAAGTATGGCTTAAAATGGATCATGCCTATCTGAAGTATAGACACTAGAAGGTGGCATTGACCCTCCGAAAGCTTTTACCTTAGTTATATTAACACCTGGGTGGAGGAAGATATTGCAATATGAAATGTTGTAAAAATAATTAGAGTGTTCACATGTGGGTGGAGGCAGGTGTGTAAGGAGAGAACATGGATTTAAAGAACAGGAAAAACAGTTGGCAAATTTCAACTGCTTCCTCAAACCTAATAAAAGAGACCAAGAGGATCACCAAAATGTTGAACTGCAAGTTTCACCAGATGCAATTTAGAACAGAGGTTCTCAAACTTTGTAATAGTTTGGAGCACATCTTAAATGACGGAATGGACCAGGATACTCAGCTGCAGAGTGGGAAAGGGAATAAAGGAGGTGGTCTGTTCAGTTTTACATGCCTCCAGCCCAGAGGCTGGTCAGGGTCAGTTTGTCTTTCAACAATTCAGAGAAGGTGCTGAGCTGCCCCTAGTTGAACTTGGCAGCAAGCTAGGTGGCCATTTCTGTCGGCTTTCTGGCTCCTTTGTGTCGCAGCCAAAGTTGGGCAAAGCAGTTGGGGAGACAGTGTCTGGACCACTGTATTGTGAATCATCAGCCTTCCCCTGATTTCACAATCAGGTTGTTCATCTCCTCTCCCATTTGCAATCACACAAAACCCTTGTAGCGACTTGAGTAATTGCTTACATGGAAAAAACAATGAGAGTCCTGTGGCACCTTATAGACTAACTGATTTTCTTTGGCATAAGCTTTCGTGGATGAATCTGACGAAGTGGGTTATAGTCCACGAAAGCTTATGCCAAAGAAATCTGTTAGTCTATAAGGTGCCACAGGACTCTCGTTTTTTGCTGTACTACAGACTAATACGGCTACCCCTCTGGAAATTTCTTACATGGAAAAGTAACACAAGGATAGTGATTATTTTTCAGCTTCTTTCAATGAAATTTAGCACCTAGAAATGTGAAGAGTCAGGACTCTCCAGATTGCCAAGCACTCCAGGGACCGTAAAGTTTATATCTATATACAGTGCAGATCGGTTAACGCGCGGTTGTAGGGAGACAAGCCATCAGGACCGCGTGTAAAACGGACCGTGTGTAAACGGAACCATGCTGAAATCCATTCACAGTGCAGAAGGCGCATGTCAACATAGGCTACTCAGCTACCGTAACTTGATTTCATTTAGCAAAATTAAATATATACAGTAAATGTTAATTTATAAACTGATTTTTAATATGCAAAATTTTTAATATGCAAAAATACACAAAAATCACAGAAACATTATAAAATTATTGAAACAAATATAAGAATCAATGTTTGTTGAACCGTGAAAACTTTTAATATGCAAAAATACATAAAAATCACAGAAACATTATAAAATTATTGAAACAAATACAAGAATCAATGTTTGTTGAACCGTGAAAACTTTGATAAAGTTTCACCATTATGTACCCGATCTATAGCTGCTAATTTTTCTGCAACGGTGTATGAACGCTGACGCTTGACTCCTGCCATTATGAACTAAGACCTATGCTAAAATATCTACAGTAGGCCAACTTACGATTTTAGGTCAGTGATTGAGAATGTACGGTAGTTAGCTCTACGGTGCAGTTTTAGATACTGCGTGTTAACGAGTCCCACGTGTTAAGTTGGTAGCTTTGGGGGACGTGACGTTACCGCGTGTTAAACGAATTCACGGGTAAACCGTTCGCATGTTAACCGATCTGCACTGTATATAGATATATTCTTCACTTGAGCCTAATATTGTACATAGATAATATATTAAATTCATCCATATCATGGCCTACAAGTAATAATGAAGCAGTAATTTAAAAGTGCAATCACAAAGCATTATGGCACAAAAGCAACACCCCTGGGGCCTTATTTTCCTCCCATAACATGTGAATCTGGTCTCTGGCCATCTAGCTATGAAAGCAGCGTGGAAAGTGGTGACTGTTGGCTGGACACCCAACCTGAAAGCAGTGCCCTCAATAGCAGCAGGGCAGAAGTAAGGGTGGCAATACTATATTATACCATTTAATTAGATACACCCCCCCACACACCCCATAACCATCTTTTATAGTTCATATAGAAAGCTTGGATCAATTTGTGCACACCTGTGTGGGTGTATGTGGGTCTGTCCCTTCCTTCCTTGGGACTGCATAATTTAAAGCAGCTATTTTCTTTGTCAGAAAAAAAAAGGGGTCTGTCTTTCCTTTGATTACTAAAACTGCCCAAATGAAAACGCAATAAAAGGAAAATGATGAGGCATTACATGAAACGCTATGCAAATGGCTGCAGATGCAGTCACCCCCTGCCACCAAGTTAAAACCATAATGTATCAGTCTGCTGAAAACTCAGCACCATTTCAAACCTTCTTGGTTGTTTCCATGTTAACTGCAAAACACACTTCCAAACTGTATCTCTTTCTTGTGTCCAAGCTCTCAGGGCCAGGCTTAATTCATCAGAACTAGGGAAGTGCTCACAGGTAATTTAGTTTTCCACGCCCTACTGGAAAAACAGAAATCTCACAATAAACCTTTTATCAAGTTATTATCGGTAAGAAAGGCTAGGGGCAAGGGATAGGATAACAGCCTTTTAGACTTTTTTGCAGTTCAGAATTAGCAAACTGAAGGATTAACATCTAATGCAACAGAAGATTCTTAACCTCACTTTAAAAAGTTATTTTCTGGTTAATTAACAAACATGTAACACAGCTTTAGTAACCTATAAAAGTACTGTAATTTGAAAGACTTGGAAAAATTTTTATTTTTCCAGTAGGTTTACTAAAATCCAAAAACAGAGTGCACCATTTGCCAATATAATTTCAGGGTTTGGCCCAGTTTTTTGCTTTTCTTATATTAACTGAAGTGGTTTAGAAAAACACACGCAGATGGGTTCTGTAAAGTACTTATTTTGGTGGAAGGAAGATGCATACAGTTGAATGTAGACAGAGAGCTGCCGTAAAACCTAAAGCAGTAATATTATACTTGTATGAACTTTAAACAAATACAAGGAAGAGCTAAAATAATATAGCTTTAACAGCCTGGGTCCTGAAATCAACAAAAGCCAGAAACTTCCAAGTTTGCTCTGTCTATCCCTTCTTTCTCCTGTACTATTGAGAACAAAAGAAAGCACACAGAATACTACCAGCTGTAACTTGGTAATTCTGAATGTTTAGTCATTTTAACTCAGACCCTGGAATTTTAAAAACAGTTGTTTGTATTAATTTTCTTTTATTTCCTCTTTTATGTGACTGAATTTCATTGCATGGACCAGGGGTCAACTGCCTTTCTTGTCTGAGACCCATATGCTGCCCTAATCTGTTGATACATACGCAGTTTTAAAAGAAAATTGTATATTATTTACTAACCTGGGGCCAGATTCTGATAATGATATTGATGGTCTCTAGAATGAATACATATTTTTGGTTCTAAAGTATTTGCAACGGCCAAGATTCTGCCACCCTTACTCATGATGAGTAGAGCTTAATTCCTTCTGCAGACTTACTTATTTCAGTGGTACTCTGCAAGGAATAAGGTCCTACTCAACATGAATAAGGGTGGGAGAATATAGTCCCAAATTACTATATATCCTGTTGACCATGATGGCTCGTGTAAATCCATATTTAAGCACATTTTAATGAACATATGTCCTAATGTGAATTAGTCTATAATATGAACCTTTTTTTGACATGTTATGGTTTACCTTTTAAGGTATTTCTGAGACATGCATCCCTGAAAAGGGGCCTCAAGCAGTAATATGAAAGGCCATGGCACAAATCTTCAAAACTACAGGCACACAGGAACATCCTGAGATGTTAAAAGGCACAATCTTTATGCTCAAAGACTCTCACAGTACTAGACAGAATTCTCTATCGGTATGCCATGTGGGTGGATCCCATTGTAGGACTGGGACTAAAAATTGTGCAATTGCTATGATTATGCACACAGAATATGTGTTTGCAGTTTTGCACATGCAACTGGGCTCAAGTTTCTCCTAAAGTTAATGGAGGCAATCAAGTAAAAAACTTGTGGAAATCCCTTCATTGAAGAAACATAAAGATTACACCTGTAATATTCAATGAATGACAATAGCTACAGTATTACCTTAGCACTTAGCCCAGGGGGCAGCAACCTTTGCCAATCCTTGTGGCGCCCCCTCCTCCTCAACCCTCAGCTGGTGCCAAAGGCCCTCTCGTGAAAAGAAGCCACCTGGAGTGACTCCTTTTGGCAGCGGCACACCACAGAGAGGAGCCGCTCTGGGTGGCTTCTTTACATGGTATGCCTGGGGCATGGACGTGGCAGGGACCTCCGCACTGCAGCCGCCCCTGAAAGAAGCCACTTGGAGTGTCTTTTGGTGGCAGGAGTGGCAATTTCTGTGGCGCCACAGAGGATGCCGAGTGCCGCTCTGAACGGGCTCGTGTGCCATTGTTGGCATGCTGCCGGGGGTTGCCTACCCCTGACTTAGCCTATAAGGCCTGATTCCACATTCCTCATGTATATATGAGGAGTCTTTACAGTCAATGGGAGCTGTATCTGTGGAAAGACGGAATAATTTGGTGAACAGACATTCTGGCATCTGCAAGTAACAGTACAACAACAAAGTCAAGGAAAAAAAACCCAAAACCAAGGAGTCTCCCTGGCCACTCTGTGAAGGATTTATCTGTGACTGTCCTTAAATAGGTTTATTCTAGGTCAAGGCTTCAAAGAGAGACTTCAGAGTTAGAATTCATATGCAAATTTGATCCCATCAACTCAGGTTTGAACAGAGATATATTTCCTGGCTTTCTCATTAAAAACAGTGATTGTCAGCCTCCCTATCTGTTGTTCCATTCAGTTTGAATCAATACAACCTGTTTGATTTGCTCAAGTAATCTGACCTGATCCTGTGATTACACTTACTTCACTGCATCTATCCCTCCTTCCTATACTTTTTTCCATTTTCAAGCATCTGAAGAAGTGAGATCTCTCCCATGAAAACTTATGCAATAAATACATTTGTTAAGTCTCTGTAAGTGCACAAAACTCCTTGTTTGTTTTGTTTTTCTGAACTAGACTAACACAGCTACCTCTTTGGAACTTGTCAATGAAGGCAATGATTATCTCATTGCATGTTTTCATGAAATGCTAGTCTTATGTAGCTCTGGATAATATCTTTGTCAAGAGTGGCAACCAGTGTTTTAAAACGCTCTTCTCTCCTTCCATTCCTTTAGTGCCAACTAATTACTTCCTATTTCCTTTCTCCACCCTTCATTCCTCATGCTCCTGCTCCCACGCCCTGTTCTTTGGCATAAATATAAACCTGATGGTCCAATTTCCTGTAGATGTCATATCTTATACCAGGTATAAAACTGCAAACACTTTTCCCCTACAAAATTCTTTAATCAGTACTTTATCACAATGAAATTATGAACCAGATGGAATACTGGCAACTAAAAGCCACCATTCCAACTGCAAACCATCTCTCAAAGAGAGAGAGTAGAAATATTGGAAAGAAAAACTCACTGTAAAAGAATTGTAATCAATAAAGGCAGCACTATAGGGAGCAGCTGGAATACTATTAATTTCCATCCACTTCTCAGTAGCCATAGTTCCACTGTTGCTGTGGGAGGTGTGTAGCTCCCTTATGAAATTAGGTTGGCTTTTATGATGCCAATAAGAAATAAACCAACTAGTTATAGACCAGGCAAAGGGGAATGGTGGATGCTTATTTGTTTTCTAATGGTATATTTTGAATTGAAATATAGAGAGTTACCTCTTCTTTTGTTCTCCCTCATATGTTGTCTTCTTAAATTATAAGTTGTTTGGAGCAGGAACTGTCCATAACATAGCTCCCAAAACACAAATAGTAAAAGCTCTCCATGTCTTTGTAGGTGGCTATTGTTACCCAAAACTAATCAGTACTGTTCTGAGGAACCCTGCAGTGGCACGGAGCAGGGCCAGATCCCTGGTCTGGGGAGTGGGGTCAGGGAGATTAAAAAAAAATAAAATAAAAAAGCCTAAATGGGTCTGAATCCCATTATATTTAGTCATATATTTAGTTATATTTTGCCCTTTGGCCAAAGAGACAGCTCTAAATTTCAAAGGAGAGTCAAAAACCAAACAATTATTCATTTGGAACCAAGGTGAGAGTGCAAGCACAATACAGAATAGATTTCACGGAAGACATTAATGATCTAATCAGAATGAGCTTAATTGCATTTGGTTTTGCAAGTAGAGTTGTGTACTTAAAAAGGAGAGGGTTAAGGTTCTCCCACAGATCCCAGCTATAACAAAACTATGTGAATAACTATTCACACAGCTCAAAGCAAACTCTGCTCAGCCAACTGATTGTCATAAAATGATCATTTGATGTTGCAAGTCCAAACAAGGCAACTATTTTTGGAGGTATGCTTGATATATTGCACTTTTGAGGATCTAGACACCTTCTGTGTCATAAGGAATGATGAAGCCGTGAAGATTTGTGACACAATTTGTTTAAAAGCTCAGAAAACTTATGAATAAATAATCTGGGCTAACCTTTCAGTAGTCACTTTCTTCCCACAAAATAAAACTATGTTATTTCAATACTACTAGTGCTGTTGTCTCTACCTCTGGATTCCTCGTCTCTTATATAGACCTGACACACAACAGCTGCATTCTCACATAAGGTTTGAATATCATCTTTGCTAATTATTTTTATAAACCTGTAAATAAAATGTGAATAGCTTTTTATATTCATTGTTAAAATGGGAGCTAATTCCACTTTTCTTTTGAGAATATGGATGCTGAACTTTGCTAAATCCTTGCAACTGAGACTGAACCATGAACCTAATACATTACCACCCATGCTGTTTTGATCTGTAAATCTCAGAAGAGTTCCCTTTTAGATATCTGTCATATAAGCAGTTGATCCAGTACCACTGACACAGTGTGATTTATTACAATAACTTCTATTAATTTCAATAGTTATAAATAAAAATTGCATAGATTACAAGGCCAGAAGGAACCACTGTGATCATTTTGTCTGACCTCCAGAATAACATAGGCCATAGGACCAAAACTCCTGTTTGAACTAGAGCATAACTCTTAGAAAAAAATCTAATCTTGATTTAAAAATTTAGAGAGATTAAGAGTCTCCTTCCCTTGGTAAATTATGCCAAGGGTAAATTATCCTCATCGCTAAAAATGAGAGGTTTATTTTGACTCTGAATTTGTCTAGCATCAACTTCTAATCATGACATCTTGTTATACTTTTGTCTGCTAGACTGAAGAGCTTTTTATTATTTCTTTTCTCTATATAAATACTTATCAGCTGTGATCAACCCCCCTTAACTTTCTCTTTGATAAGCTAACTAGACAGAACTCCTTGAGCCTTTCATTGTGAGGCATATCTTCCAGTCCTTCAGTCATTTTTGTAGCTTTCTCCAAACCCATTCTAATTTTTCAACATCCTTCTTGATCTGCAGACAACAGACTTAGACACAGGTTATACATCCTCTCTGTGACTACTTGATATGCATTCAAAGATCTAGTTAATACTTTTGGCCACAGAGTCATACTGAGAGCTCATGTTCAATTGATTATCCAACACAACACTCAATTTTTTTTCAGAGCCTTGTACACACGATCACTTTATCACGCATTAGCAATCATTACCGCGTGATACCAACAACAGCGTACACACGTGCAATAGGTCTGTTGCGCGTTAAAACTGCCTTGTTGTAGCGCAATACAAAAACCACCTCGACGAGGGTGGTAGCAGTTAACGCGGAACAGCTGTTGCGCCTTTCCACTCGTGTGTACGCTTACCGCACAATGATTGGCCTCCGGAAGTGTCCCAGCATTCCAAAGTCGTCCTCTCTGGTCTTCCCCCCACCCGCTCTGTGGCCGTGATGAAACAGTCCCCGCCCTGATCAGATTCCTGGGATTTTCGAATTTCTCGTCTGTTTCACTTCCTGTTCTCTTCCTCGTGGAGTGGAGTGCAGCTCCGATCATCAGTAGCAATGGCGGCCCGTCGTGGAAGACACGCACCACTTTGGAGTACGGCAGAGGTGCTGGACCTGATCAGCATCTGGGGAGAGTCCGCTGTGCAGGCGCAGCTATGCAGCAGCAGGTGAAATTATGATACATTTGGCATAATTTCTCGGGCCATGTCAGAGAGAGGTTATGATAGAGACACTGTGCAGTGCAGATCAAAGGTGAAGGAGCTAAGAATAACCTATCACCAAGCAAAGGAGGCAAACTGCCGTTTGGGATCAGCGCCTGCTACATGCAGGTACTATAAGGAGATAGAAGCCATCCTCAGTGGGAACCCCACAACCACTGCAAAGAGTCCTGTGGACACATCGGCTCCCCCTCATCCAAAGAATGCCAGAGCCGAGCAGGATGAGGTCGTGATCGATGAGGAGTAGGAGATGGAGGATGACCTGGAGGAAAGCACAACAGCGTGTAGCCAGGAGCTCTTCTGCACCCCCGCTGAGACGTCCACCCAAGACATGAATTGCAGCGTGTCCTCTGAGGCGGCAGAGGGGGGTTCCGGTAAGTTTCTCTTTCGTGCAGCTATGGCTCCTGCTAAAATATCATTGTCCGGGGTGGGGGTGCTTGCTGTCTCGGTCCCCGCTGTGCACGCTCTTTACTCTGCATTCATTAGAAGTGCATCAACACAAGCAGTGATTGTCAAAAAATCATCTGTATTTAGGTCAGTAAAGGTTTCCTCGATGTACCTCCAGAGCCTACTACTCAGGTTAGATGGGAGAGCGTTTGTGTTTACGCTCCCAAAGACGGATACTCTGCCTCGCCAGCTGCAAAGCACAGCCCTGGGAACCATGGCAGCACACAGTGCAGCAGCATATGGTCCCGGCTTGCAACTGGTGGCATGTAGGGTATGTATTCTAGCTGGCAGGGGAACTCTGAGGAGAGAGATAACAGGTTCCATCTGTGTGCCCTGTGCAGAATCTTAGCCCCCAGTAAGCTTTCTATTAGGACGTACCTTGTCCGCTTCAGCGAAGCATAGGATGTTGACTGCCCTGCACCTTCCAGTGGAATGTGCTACTGGAAGGTTACATTGGTTATCTAGGCTATGTGTTAACAACAGCTTTATTATTATTATTATTTTTAGATTCGACCTTCACAAGGCCGGTGTCTACCCCAGCTGACCGCATGAGAAACATTCAGCGGCATGCTCGAAGAAACAGGGAGGATATGTTTCAGGACCTGCTGAAAACAGCACAGGAATCCGCGAGGGAGAATCGAGCCTGGAGAGAGGAATCCCAACAGAGGAGGCAGAAACAGAGGGATGAACTGATAAGCGCGATGAAGGAGCAAACAGAACTGCTCAAGAGCATGATTGCTTTGCAGACCCAAGC
>ML685840.1:7810978-7833042 GCA_007922175.1 Pelusios castaneus | reverse complement strand
CAGCTACACCCACCTGTAACCCCCCCCCCTTTAGGTTTTAATAAAAACAGTGACAAATAATTTGAAGAGTGGCTTTATTTGTACACATTGAAAATCTCATAAGGTGCACCTGATGCGTCCTGGAAGTTAACTAGGGGAAGGCATCATTGAAATGGTCCCTGAGTGCCTCCCTTATGCGAGCAGCTTCTCTTTGGGCCCCCCTAATACTCCAGGTGGCTTGCTGTTCGTATGCTTCCTTGAGGCGCTGTGCCTCCATAGCCCACCCCGGGGAAAACTTTTCTCCCCTACTTTCACAAATGTTATGAAGGACACAGTACGACGCAATTACAGCAGGGATGTTGTCCTCTGCCAAGTCCAGCCTCCCATACAAACATCGCCAGTGCCCTTTTAAACGGCCGAAGGCACACTCCACAGTCATTCTGCAACGGCTCAATCTGTAATTGAACCACTCCTTGCTGCGATCTAGGTTCCCGGTGTACGGCTTCATGAGCCATGGCATCAGTGGGTATGCTGGGTCTCCGAGGATGACTATGGGCATCTCCACATCCTCCACAGTAATTTTTTGATCTGGGAAGAAGGTAACCCCTTGCAGCTTCCGGTACAGACCAGTGTTCCTGAAAATGCGGGCATCATGCACCTTTCCCGACCACCCAGCATTGATGTCCGTAAAACGCCCCTTGTGATCCACGAGTGCTTGCAGCACCATGGAGAAGTAGCCCTTCCTGTTGATGTACTCGGTCGCGAGATGGTCTGGAGCCAAAATAGGGATGTGTGTGCCGTCTATGGCTCCCCCGCAGTTAGGGAATCCCATGGCAGCAAAGCCGTCCACAATCTCACGAACATTGCCCAACGTCACCATCCTCCGTAGCAGAATGCGATTGATGTCTCAGCAGACTTGTGAGAGGGCTAATCCGACGGTGGACCTCCCGACTCCAAACTGGTTTGCAACCGACCAGTAGCAGTCAGGAGTCGCCATCTTCCAGACAGCAATTGCAACACGCTTCTCCACGGTTAGGGCTGACCTCATGTTGGTGTCTTTACGTCGCACGACAGGGGCCAACTCTGAACACAGTTCCAGAAAGGTTGCTTTCCGCATTCAAAAGTTCTGTACCCACTGCTCGTCATCCCACAGCTGCATAACAATGCGATCCCACCACTCGGTGCTCGTCTCTCGCGACCAGAAATGGCGTTGCACCGTGTGCAGATAATCGGTGAAGGAGCTGAGCAACGTGGTGCTGTTGCTCTGCAGGGCATCGATCAGCCCCTGCTCCTCAGTGTCCTCGTCTGACTCGGAGCTCATTGCGTACTGAGCAACCAGCCGAGATGTATTTAAAATGCTGAAGGCGACAGTGGAGATCAGAGCAGGATCCATGCTGTCACTGTTGTGATTGCTCGCAAGTAGTGCGCCACTGCACTGTTGAAAATAGGCGCGAGTTGCTATTGGCAACAAGGAAGACGCAAGGGGAACACAGTGCACCACGGGAAACTGAGATTTTACCCATGGCGCTTTGCGTTCCTTTCCTTCATCCCATGATTCCAAGAGCAGATTGAGGGAAAATTGAACTGTGGGATAGGTGCCCAGAATTCATTGCACTACACCACGATATTGCAAAGAATTCTGTTGCGTTACAAGGAGCGACGTGTGTACGCGCTATCCCGCAATAAAGGTCACGTGTTTTTTATAGCGCGATTGCCATGTTGCGCTTTAATCTGATCGTGTGTACATAGCCAGAGTCACTGATACCCAAGAACAAGCATGGACTACATTCTTTCTTCTTAGATGCATGGTGTTACATTTGGCAATACCAAGTTTGCTTGATTATACTGAGTGATCCAGATCGCTCTGTATCACTGACCTGTCTTCTTTATTTACTTAGCCTCCAATCTTTGGGTCATCTGCAAATACTTTCAATAATAATTTTATGTTTTCTTTCAGGTTACTGATAAAAATGATAAATTGCATTGGACTAAGAAAAGATCCCTGTAGGACCCCACTAGAAATATATACACTCAGTGACGATTCCCTATTTACAGTTATATTGGGAAACCTATCAGTTAGCCGATTTTTAATCTATTTAATATGGGCCCAGTTGATTTTGTGTAACCTAGTACCTTAATTAAAATGTTGTATGGTACTAAGTCAAATGTCTTATAGAAGTCTAAGGATACTACATCAACCCTATTATCTTTTATCAGTCATACACAAAATCTGGTTTAAAAAAAGATATCCAATTAGTTTGAAAAATCTAGTTAGTTTGACAAAATCTATTTTCCATAAACCATGTTGATGGGAATTAAGCAAGCAGGGGGTTGGACTAGAAGACCTCCTGAGGTCCCTTCCATCCATAATCTTCTATGATTCTATTCCCTCCTTTAATTCTTTATTAATTGAGTCCTGTATCAGCCATTCCATTTTTTGTGCCTGCATTTGACATCTAGCTTTCAGGCCTATAATTACCCAGGCAATTCTGTATACTCTTTTTGAATTCTGGCACAACGTTAGCTTTCAGCAAGTCTTCAGGAACTACCCCAGTGTTCCAAGACCACCTGAAAATCAAGATTAATAGTCCAAAGAGCTACACGGAATTGGGTTCATTGCGGTTTCACATACATATTGGTCAGAGAAGTTCATTAAAACATTGTATCAGTTCTCAGTACAATGTCCACTGCTCTGGTTCTCAACTTTTGACTTCTTCCATGAGGCCAATCAAAAAGTTATGCAAAAAATTGCTGTTACAACTCTACCACAAAATTAAAAAAAACCCCAAACTTGTCATCCTGCAAGAAAGAATCCTTTTTAAGACATCATTCTGTGTATGCATGGATTTCTCTGTTTAAATTGTAAACTTCATGGGGCAGTGACCGATATAAATGTTCAGATACCCCAGTGATGGGTGTGGTAGAAGAACTTAACAGAACAAAAAAGACTTCTCTGAATATTGTAGAAGCCTGAATACAGTCTTGCGGCTTAAATAATTAACATTAAGAAGAACAAGGAGGAGAAAAATAATAATAATAATAATAACCAAGAAATGAAAGATGTGCTTAATGTTGTCTTTAAAAGTATTTATCTGATTGGACAATACAGTGGCATGTCTATAAAAAAAAAGTGAAACTGTAAATCTTTAAAAAGTCCAGGTCTCAAAATAGGCAGATGCTATCAGGATCTAATCTTCTGGCACTATTAAACACCCTACTTCTAGCCTCAAATAAAAGCAAAGTACTAAAACATTCACCTTTTTAGAATATTTTGTATTGCTTAAACTCAACAAGAAAAATCTTGTTCCAAGATTAAAACAATGAAGAAGAGTAAAGAAAATATTTTGAGGAAAGAAAATAATTAGCTTGGATGCCTGATGAGCATTTCTTTGGTGTATATGTGAAGGTCTTTGGCATGGACTTGAAGGTAGGTGGGTACATTAGCAGTGTTCTTTGCTCCCCTCCTTAAAACTGTATTGCAGCAATATTTAAACTCCCTTCTTTCTTCCATTTCTATGTGAAACAATAATTAATTTACCAGGCTCTCTACAGCAATCTTTTACCAGACCAATGGGGATAAAGATACCCTACTGACTTTACTGGACTAAGTAAGGAAGGATCTGAAGGACCTCATTGCTATAAGGAATGCATGTATGTATACATATTAATTTAGTACAATTCTAAGTCTTTTGGGAACACAAGATATAGCAGTGATATGAAAGGGTCCTCTATATGTCACAACCACAGTCCATTTAGATCCAGCTGTGTATCAGGAGGGTTACTTATGGAAGCTGGCAATGGTGTATTCCTCATTCTGCAGGCCAGTGAAGGCCAGTGACCACTCTTGGTCCTGACTCCAGCATTTTTTGGGATATATTTATGATCAGTTTTATATTGGTCAAGTTGGCCAATATAAAGGTTGCTGTCAATACTGCAGCAGTACATTCAGTGATTTTACCTTAATTAAAAATGAACAGCCAACTCCTAAAAGTAAGTGTTTCTGCATGTACAACCATCAGCAATTCCTTGCTGCAAGTTTTGAAACAAAAAATTTTGACGTTTTCCTCTCCCAACCTCCCCACTCTTCATTAAGGATAAGACTCCTGTTTCAGAATCACAGACTGTCTGAAATTAACCCCAGTTCTAAGGGTCCACCTGAGCTATGCTACTGAAGCCCCATTTAAGCCATTCACACAGGACTTACATGGTGCAAATAACCTTTTACTATCCCTTCGCAGCAAGATGAATTTCACACACCAGACTATGGGTGCGTCTACGCTAACAAATCAAGTCAACTTAATAACACCTCCTTTTAGGTCAACTTAATGCTTAAGTCAACCTTATTAAGTCGATTTAAGCCAGTGTAAAGGCAGAGTAGCCCTAAGTCGACCTCCATGGCCTCCCGACCTTCCTCCCTGACCTCCCTCCCAGAGTTCCTGGCACAGGAAGAGCCTGCCCTGGCCAACCACAGGGCAGGACTCACCCCTGACCACCCAGCTCCCCAGAGCTGGCCAGATCTGCTGCTTGGGAGCAGAGCAGGGAGAGCCAGCGCCGCAGGCGGGCCCCATCCTGGGGCCACCAGGAAATCCCAGACCTGCTGGTCATATGGGGGGGATGAGACAGTCAGCTCTCAGTTCTGAGGCCAAACCTCTCAATCCTCACAACTCCCAACCCCCATTTCCCCCTCTGAATAAAAACCCTGAACACTGTTATACAGTGTGTCGTACTTTTTATTGGTGTGAGGACAGGGGGAGATGGGTGCATTGGGCGGGGGGCAGGCATGGGCGGGTGGTGGAGGTGACGGGGCCTGGTAGCAGGCCCACCCCTCAGTGCTCCTTGCTGTCAAAGTGCATCCTGGATGAGCTGTGCTTGCCGCTGGACCCGCTGAGTCTGGGGCAGGGTGTGGTCGGGCTGCTCATATTGCACAGCGAGCCACTCAGCATCCCAGATGCAGGGGGACCCTTCCCCCCCGCAGCTCGCAGAGGTTGTGCAGGCAATAGCATGTGCTGACGACCTCCGGGAGGTTGCTCTCGCCAAGCTGCAGGCAGGTCAGGAGGGCCCTCTAGCAGGCCTTGAGACGGCTGAACGCACGCTCGATGACGCTGCGGCACTGGTTGAGCCTCTGATTGAAGAGGTCCCTGCTGGCATCCGTGCAGCCCGTGTTTGGCTTCATCAGCCAGCAAGCAAGGGGTAGGCGGCATCCCCGAGGATTAAAACTGGCACCTGCACGTCTCCGATGGTGATGGTGTGGTCGGGGAAGAAGGTGCCCGCATGCATGCGCCTGTATAGGGTGGAGTTGCACAGGATTCGTCCGTCATGCGCCTTCCCCAGACAGCCCACACAGATGTTCTGGAAGATTCTGCGGTGGTCCATGAGAGCCTGCAAGGCCATGGAGTAGTACCCCTTGCGGTTGACATAGTCCCTGGCGCGGTGTTCTGGGGCTCAGATGGGGATGTGGGTGGTGTCCACAATGCCCCCACAGTTGGGGAAGCCGAGTCCAGCGAGGCCGTTGAGGAGTTCATGCAGGTTGCCCGGGGTGACGAGGCAGGCTAGCAGGACCCAGTTGATTGCTCTGCAGACCTGCATAAGGGCAGTCCCCATGGTGGCCTTCCTGATTCCAAACTGCTGGGCCACAGAGCAGTCGGAGTCTGGGGTTGCCAGCTTCCACATGGCGACAGCCACTCAGTTGTCTACGGGCAGGTCAGGTCGGAGTCTGGTGTGAATGCGCTCCAGAACCAGGGTGAGCTCACGGACCAGCTCAAGGAAGGTCCGCTTGCTCATCCTAAAGTTCTGCAGCCACAGGTCATCGACCCAGGTGGTGAGGATGATCCGCTCCCACCAGTCACTACTGGCCTCATGTGCCCAGAAGCTACGAGGCACAGAGCGCAGTGCTGTGCGTGCGGCAACTTGCTGGGGCAGCAAGGTGTGGAGCAGGCTGTTGTCTTCCTCCACGCTGGTGGGTTGCCAGACAGGCCTGCTCCACAGCTGAAGAACCCTTACCACTAGCTGGCAGATGTCGTGCGGCTGCCTGGCAAAGCGCAGGAGAAGAGGCTGGTCCATGACCTGCTCAGGCTCCAAGTTGCCAGGCACAATGGGAAGGGCTGAGCTCACTTCCTCTTTTGCAGGCGTCGCCAGGGGAGGGGAGACCTTCTCTGCTGCCACGCTGACACACTTCCCACAATGCACTCCTCCAACCCCCCCCCCAAGTCAACTTAGGAATCTAGTGTAGACTCTCTAAGTCGACTCAATAAAGTCTGCCTTAAGTCGACTTAAGAGTCTAGTATAGACTCTCTAAGTTGACTTAATAAGGTTGACTTAAAGTCAACTTAATAAAGGTGACTTACTAAAGTCGACTTAACTTTCTAAGTGTAGACATAGCCTATAAGTTTACGGTCCTGATCCTACAGTGGGACTTCTAATTTTGACTCCTGTACACCAAAAGCCCTATTTCAGCTCCACACATTTCCAGGAATCTGTACAAGCTGATCTGATTGCAGGAATAAGGACTTTTTCTGGGAGTTCAATCTCCGTTTTAGGTCAAGTGTCAAGATATTAATATCAGCCCCCACAAAGTTGTATTTTTTCACTTGTGTATCATCAATTACTTTAATTTGACAGATATTTTGCTCATATTTCATGTTAGTCTCTTTGCCATGACTATCAACAACAAAACCCTTGAAAAATGTCTCCCAGTTGAGTTATGACATAAAATATGGAAAGCAAAAGTTCATTTGACTAGAGCAAGTTCAGCCAGTTTTCTCTCTCAGACACACACACATATATACAGGTTGATGTTATCGAAGGATCTGACAGATATGAAGATGGCTCATTAATTATAAATCCATGCATGACCGTACAATGACTTCTTTCCTATATGTCTTACTGCATAGCAGGTCAAACATTGTTTTTTAATGTACTGCAGACAGAATAATTAGCTGGGAAGTTCAAGGAACTGCAAAGAGTTTCTGAACGGAACTTTCTGATTCAAATCAACATTTAAAAATCATTCCCAGCTGTTAGATCTGAATTCTTAATTGTATATGAGTTTTTGAGGAGAAAGTAATCAGAAATTGTGGCTATATCTGTGATTATCCATTCTATAGCTGATTTATGATTTTTGACCATTTTTGGAGAGATGGGCACCAAATTTATTCTGCCAATCCTACTATCTAGGCAAAAATATTTAATCACAGATTCCTTCACACTTTCTATAGAAGAAGTCTTTGAGATCAGAATGATATGTGTTTCAACTGCTGAAACTTTCACTTTGAGAATGGAGAAAATGAGGGAGATGTAGTAGTAATTCAAAATGGTTTAAAGCTGAAAACCAGTTACCGGCCCCAATAATGTGTCCTGTCCTACCTGCTATATTTGGAATTGCAATCAAATCTAATAATAATTAAGGTTTAAATGAACAAAAGCAGGAAAAATTCAGAGTTCAGTCTGTCATTCCTTTTCTCCATCACCTTATTATTCTCCATTCCTATATGCAAGGGGCTCAGATGAATGAATGATGGTATGTCTACATGTGCTGCAAAGTGTTGGCTGACTGGAGAGAGTTAAGAAAGAACGCAAGCCTTAAATCTGAGAATGTTCATCTATTTGGGATCTTTTAATTAGAATATATTCTAACTTTCTCCCAAACACATCAGCTTGACTACATGTTGTGATGTTTCCAGATGTGCTGAAGTATGCTGGGTCTCAGATGTTTAGAACATCCTTGATGTACATATGAAGAACCATGGCATGGACTTAAAAGTACCTAAGTGCATGAACAGTGTAAAGACACAAAGAACACAATGGAAAATAAGTTAAACATATAAATAACTCAGTCATTTGGAATTTCTTTTAAAAACATTAGAAGGCATCAGACACAACCAAGCTTAAATGTCTGTAAAATTTATTTTTACATGAGACATGGGTTGTTGTTTTTTTTTTTTGCCAGGGCATATGAGAACAAGGCAGCACCTAAAACCTCAACAAAGAAAATCTTTATTGTTGCTGTCTAGAAAGTTTAGACCCTTGCCTTAATTTATTCTTTTCCTCATGACTGTGGTTGGAAACTACCGCACTTTACTTGGCATGAACTTTATCTGTTCTGGCAAAATATTCAATGAGGGCTAAAGGTGCCAAGGAAGTGCAGCATTGTGAAGCATCTAAACATTTTAGGAATATGTTGAGAATATCATACGCATCATGTGAGACACTCCTCCATGCTTGAGTAATATACTATGTATTGGAGGACCAGTTGGCACAAATGGGTCAGCTTTAAAAAATGGATCTGTATATTCAGAATAATATTACCAATAACCACAAAAACTCCAAAGAAAACTAATGCCAAGATATTACCATTTATCTGGAAGATCTTATGTCTCAAAAATGCTTTTAAAAATATTTCTCTCATAATAGTCACTACGATATTCTTTGGAAGCCATTAGAACAAGAAATATATATACACATGTACTATGTATTTATTCTAGGGCATTGATTTGGTTAAACTTCAGTGATGTGCGTTAGCTGAAATGGCTACATATGGAAAGCAGATGAAGTGAGTAGAAATTATTTTGGTAAGTTAAAGTTCTAATTAAAAACATACATTCAGTAGAAAAGAAGTTAAATATATCTTCTGTTCTTCAGAGAACCTGTGGGATATTTCTCTAACCATGTATACATTTCTGAGCATTGAACTAAGATGGAAATCTGTAAGACTACTTAATAACTATGGTATATAAACTCCTCCAAAGGCACTTTGTTTATAATAATTTATAGTTCTTATGTTTGCTAGACTACACAATGCTTGTAGCTTAACATACTAGCCAAGCTCTGGACTTCAGACATTTAAAACAAATATAGCACAATGATGTCTTAGCATGGGCAGTTACTAAAAATAAAAAAGGCCACACAGTGAGTGCCATCTTCTCCACAACACCATCAACACTCTGACAATTCTGTAAATGAAGATGCTTTAAAACAATGCTGTTAAAAGCAGGAGTATGATGCTTAAAATCATAGGTGGGAAAAGGTGGAGTATGATGCTTAAAATCATAGGTGGGAAAAGGTGGAGTATGATGCTTAAAATCATAGGTGGGAAAAGGTGGGAAAAAGAAATGTACTCTTTCTAGTCAACATTTACACCACAGTTTTATTTAATTATCCCTTGCAATGAATATACTGGACCCTTGAGACTCAGGAGGGAAGACTCTGGACACACACTGTCCTGTTCCTGAGGGCATATCTTAAAGACAAACCTGTAGGATAAAGGAAACGACCAACGAGAGAGGAAGTGGACTGAGGGTGGCAGTTTGTGGTTTGGGACAGAACCCCATCTTCCAACATGGTCTAGAGTTTAGCACCAGGGCATTGGAGGAAGGACAGAACGAAGTTCCTTCTCTCTCAACAAGAAGAGACCTGGGAAACGTAGTCCTAGGGGGCTGCTCGAGATTTTCAGGCCTTCCCATTAGGGCATGCTGATAATAGAAGCGGAATATAAACAGCCATAAAGATGGGACTGTGCACAGAACTGCCACGGGTCCACTATCTCTTGTGCAAGTCACACATTGCCAAATACCAGCCTGAGTCTCCCGTACCTCACTGAGCGGCAGGATAGCAGCATTTCTCCTTTGTGGTCACTAGAGGCTGCTTATGCTCCAGAAAGACAGGTATTAAAATAGCTCATCTCTCCTGCTTCCCTGGCTGGATCAAAGCTCCCAGGTCCTGGGAGGCTGTGGTACTGGCTGAGGCTGCAGTACATGGCAAGGGGCCCGAATAAAGATCCATGATCCCCTGGTACAGTACCCTACCTTCCCATGAAACATCCAGCCCCAGCTATCTGAAGCTCTGCACCTCAGGATGCCAGGCACCCCAGGACCCACTTACCTCCACACCAAGAGTTCTCTGCACTCTGGGAGCCCTACCTGTACCTGACCTCCCCCAGGACCTATCTACCCCCTCAAGGAGTTCTCAATCCCCAACAATCCTGACTGTCTCAGTGCTACTACCAACTTCCCACTCAGACTCTACTCCCCACTCATGCCCGACCCAGCCAGAGCTGCCAAGGTTTGTGCAACTCCATCTCCTATTGTTCCCCCAGTGTCTGGGGCATGGTATTTTGATCATAAGCTGATGTTTATGGATATATGCAAATGACTCAAATATGTAAATTAGCTCATTAAATAATTTGCAGAGACTGTCACAGATGGAGGAACACAAAATGTTAAAGACTGAGGCTATGTCTACACTTGGCCAAATATGTCGACTTTAAGTCGACTTATTAAGTCGACTTAGCATGTCCACACTATAAAATTAGGTCAACTTAAAGTAGACCGTGCCAAATTGACTTAGAGTGTCCACATTGGACACCTAAGCTGACTTCTAGGGGCTAGGTGGGCCTGGGACTGGTCCATGGTGGCAGGAGGGCACCTCTTCCAAAGTGCCAGGGGGCTCAGCATTTGCCCCATTGTACCCTGGTACAATGGGGGCTCAGCAGGACAGGGACACTGGCAGGGCATAGGCGCGGGGTGGGCAGGGCTGTGTCCTGCCCTGTGGGGGGGCATGCCAGGCTCTGGCTGTGCCAGCCACCCTGGCAGGGAGGGCAGTGGGGGAGCCCTGGAGCCCTTTAAGTCGAGTTAAAGTCGATTTAGGGCTAATCTGCGTCCACACTGGCTAAATCAACTTAATAAAGTTGACTTAGCCAGTAAAGTCGACTTTAAACCAGGTTTAATAAAGTCAACTTTAAATTTCCTTAAGTCAACTTAAGCAGTAGTTTAAGTCGACTTAAGGAAATTGTAGTGTAGATGCAGATTAAATTAAGTCAATTTAAGCAGGCTTAAATCAACTTAATTTGTATGTGTAGACGCACCCTACACCCTACACAGAGGAAGGAGCTGGAGGTGCTAACAATGTCTCCTAGCGATGCAGAGGGGACAGGGGAGACTCTCCCTAATTACATTCATGTGTAACTGCTAGATTTTCAAGGGAACTTTGGAAGCCCAACAGTGATGCCTGAGAGAAAGATGCCCTAGGAAGAGGTTGCTTTGAACTTTATTATAAAGACCATCAGGTTGTTTGGACTTTGGCACTAGACCTCTGAGGAGAATCAGGATTCTTCGGGAAAAGTAACCCTTGAAGAGGAGCTGCATTGTTTGTGTTTTAAATAAAAAGAACTCAATAGCTGTGCCCTTCTGTGGCTGTTGGCTTGCTACATCTCTTTATGTAGTCTGGCCTCATTGGTGGGCTTCAGACCTGACTTACTACACACTCTTAGTAAAATTAGCATCAAGGGCCTTCATGACCTAGCTCCTTATTGCTTACCTGCTATTGGGTTTGTGGATTTGGATTTCTCAAATTACCCTTCCTCTCCCGCAGTTACCTCAGTCCTGCTGACACTGTTTGCCAACAATGTTTATCCACAACTCCAAAAGCCACTTCAAACCTTATTCTCTACTTCCCCTTACATGTAGACTCCACCAAACTAGTTCGTAAACCCACACCTCACATCCTTCTACCATGAGAATCGCCAATTGATAATGACTAGTTTAGTGGCTTTATGGATAACGAATATTCATTTTTCTTATTTATATATTTATGACAAAACATTTAAGACCTACTATCTTGTCCACACGGCTGTTCCATACATGTTCTTATTTTTGTTACCCTCTTCCTCCTCCACTATACTTTGATACTTTGCTACATCCATTTGCTGAGTCTTGTCTCAAACTAAAATGTAACACATTGGGGCAGCAACTCTGTTTCTCTCTGTTTTTGCACATTTCCCATCACAGTGTGGCACTTGACCACCATTGTAACACACAGAATATATTAGTAATAAATGATAATACATCAAAGTCTGAGACAGCAAGATAAAAGAGCAAAAAGTAAATCAGGGGAGCTAAATTGTAATGGCAGTGCACTCGGACAAAATTTCACAGGGACACTTTGGGAACCATCCTGTAGATGACTCCTTATATTTACTGCAGGAAGAAGTAGCCCATATTCTATCAAACACTGACTGTCAGAAGCGTGAGCAACATGCTCGTGTAGTGTGTACAAACATCTCCCCCTTCATTAGCCTCCTCCAGTGAAAATAACCTTGGCATTTCTCAACTAAACTAGTTACTTCTTTAGCATAAACAGTAGGTGAGCTTTTGCTTTTGATGCTGAAGGTTCTAGGTTTGAAACCACTGAGCACCTGAATATGTATATGTTTTTATCAGTGGCTCTTTATGCTAGCAAGTTTGCAGAAGAGACTTTATTAGCATTCCCATGTCTCTATCCCATCTGACCACACATACATGTGGTATGAAGCTTCACTAGGTGAGCCACCCAGACCCCCTGGTGCTTAGGGAGCACTAATGCCTTTGTTTTGCATAAACACACTGGTGAGGGGAGATAGAGATGAAGAACACCTATGCAGGACAACCCAGAATTTAGCTCTAACTGGAATTCATGCTGGAATGACTGATTACTAGAATTTATAAAGGATGGAGAGATGATGTTGAGTTGGGTACATTTCTTAGACATATGGAGAATAAAGTCAGATGTTTAGGTCAGATTTTTTTAAAAGCAGAACAACATGTTTAAAGCAGTTTGCAATTTGGGAAATCTCCATTAAAAATGGCCTTCCAAATTTAGTAGAGGCATAGGATAGAGCTAGATTAGACAAAGGGTAATTTAACAGTGAGAAGGATAAAAGAGGGAATGAAAAAAATCAACCCAACCCTACTGTATTACATCATTTTGAAAGAGGCAAGACTCTGAAGAGGTGGATGACAGTCATCACTAATGTGACTTCAGCTAGGCAGAGGCGGTGTTTGGATACTGGGGGCGCTAGGCGAAGGCCCATTGTGGGGTCCCTTATAGGCCCATGAGGCCCCCCTCTGTGGCCCTCCCCCTCCAGCCCTAGGTTCCCCCACACGGCTCTGGCCCCCTGAGTCAGCTCTTCCTCCTGCTGCGAACCGAGGCAGATGCGGTTTTTGGGGTAGGCGAAGAAGCAATGGGGTCCCTTACTGCTTAGGGCCCTAGGTGTGCACCTGCTTCACCTATCCCAAAAGCCGCCTCTGCAGCTAGGGAATGGTGGGGGTCAACTGACATGAGCAATAAAAGAATTGAGGAGACATTCATGAGCAGTTTGCTTGCTTGAATATTGCTTGATAAAGGTATGTTCCATTGCCCTTAATTACCAATCACGCTACAAAAATGAAGTAAAAGAAGAACTAAAAGCAAGAAATATCTTAAAGATATGCCTTTTATCAGTCATCTACTTGAGGATAAATATAGGACTATAAAGAAAACAGATATGTATAGCAGCAGCATTATCTTATTTGTACCAAGGAATTCAGATCTTCGGTTGCACTATATGACTCATGTTCACAGGATTCGTTTTGTCTTGAAGCATACTAATACTGTTGTTCTGCTCAGTAACTGCTCCACCTCCTTCCTGTTTGTGGGAGTCACTAATCCATTCTGGGCCTCACCACAAATAAATGCTTATTAAAAATAAAGCACATTTAGAATGAGCTCATGCTGAAAATATTTCACCAGGGCTAAGACATGAAGCAGATGAAAGATGATTTAGTGGACAGAACTGGGACTCACTTTATGGCTCAGCTACAGACTTCTTGTGTGACCACGGGCAACTCTCAATCTATTTTGTGCCTCAGTTCCCCATCTACAAGATGGGGTTAATACTTCCCTACTGCACAGGGTGTTGTAAGGATAAAAATACATTAACCTGTGAGGCACTTAGATTCTCTGGTGATGAGGACTGTATAAGTACGGAGGCAAACCCTCATTAAAACTAATGGCCATTTTACTTTACATAGAACAAATTAAAAAATGGAATAAGGACTTTATAATTTGTCCCCTCTGAGCATAATTTTAAGTTTAGGAAGTTTAGAAGAGTTTACCATTGGTCATGTCACTATATATATTAATACTGGGAAGGACTATTGGTTAATAGCAGATAACCAGCTGAACACGAGTTCTCAGCACAATATTATACTAAAAGGGCAAGTTTGACTCTGGGATGCATAAGAAGGGGAATAAAAAGTAGCAGGAGAGAGGTTTTGTTGGGTGTTTACACAGTGCTAGTGAGACCAATACTGAAATACTGTAACAATTCAGATGTCCACACAACAACAGAGGTTGAAAATTTGAAAGGGTTCAGAAAAAAGCAATAAGAATGATTTCAGGTCTGGAAAACCTGCCTTCCAGTAAGAGATTTAAAAGCTCAATCTATATGGTTTATCCAAGAGAAGAAAAAGAGGTAATTTGATCACAGTTTACAAGCACCTACCTGGGGAAGGACAACAGAGTCCTGTGGCACTTTTAAAGACTAACAGATTTATAAATCTGTTAGTCTTTAAAAGTGCCACAGGACTCTGTTGTCTTTCTACAATAGATTAACATGGCTACCCCTTTGGAATTTGACTACCTGGGGAAGAGATTCTTGATAATAGATAGCTCTCTAATTTATCAAAAAAGTACCAATGTTGAAAGTTGAAATGAGACAAATTTAGACTAGCAATAAAATGTAATTTTTAAAAAAAAAAAAACCAATGAGAGTAATTAATCATTGGGACAGCTTACATATGTCTACGGTGGATTCTCAATCACTTGAAGTCTATAAATCAAGACCAAATGTGTTTCTAAAAGTTATGCTCAGGCTCAACCAGAAGTTAAGGGATTGATGCAGAAATTGCTGAATGAGAATTTTGGCTAGAAGATGAACAGACTCAATGATTATAATGGTCTGTTTGAGCCTTATAATCTATTGATTTATGTTTTGTAGGCAAGATTTGTAATTATTGACGTTAAGAGACTGAAGCGGTCATGCCCAGGTCAAGGTAAAGATTCAGGAATTCAGTGTGGTAAAAATCAGACCACAAGGAGACAGCAATTCACTCTCACCTGTCTTGGTCAGACAGAGATTTAAAGACTGATCAGGCACTTCTTTGTTTATCATTATTATTGAGTCCGATTTTCATGATGATAAGAAAAAATACTGTAATCTTTAAAATGCAAATCATGTAAAAATATCTACATTTGTCATTGGAAATGGAGAAAAATCAAATAAATACTATTTATTTTATAATACAATTGTCATTTAAAAGCTCACTATTCCGCTGGATACATCTGGACATTTTAGTATATTTTCGTGGAGAAGACTTGCTCAGCAGAAAACTGGCCAGAGTGACAAAGACCATAACTTATGAAACTATTTTTTGTCATGACTATGACTTCTGTGACAAAAAGGTAATGATTCTGGAGATTCCACACCCCATTCACACTGAGCAGTACCTTACTGGGGCATAGTCCAAGGGAAGCTGACCAGACTATTTGTGGAGAAAGACAGAACTCAACACGGGCTCTACATTTTTACCTGTTCCTCTTTTTTTGGATTCATGTCAATTAAATCATGTTATTTTTCACTCAGCTGGACTTATTGTGGGTTTCTATAGCACATGGAGGCTCCTGCTACCCCATGGCTCTTTTGGTTTGCATCAAGTTCTGTGAAATAAGATCACATCAAGGCTTAATCTTAGCTGGAAGTGCCAAAGTCAAGCCAAACAGCTATTTCTCTTTGTACCCTGCTCACTCTGTTTTTCTTTGCATTTGCACCATGAAAATAGGCCTCTATGTAAACAGAGCTGAAGGCGGTCTACAGCTTGGCTTTATTAGGAATTGGTTAGGAGCTAACAGGTCAGCAAGGATTTGTTTTGAAAATAGAGTTTTGAAGTTATCTGTGTTTTAACAGCTTTCTGCTGAGGAATGAAGTTATCTTTCTCTGGTTCATGTGGCTCTGTCACTCATAGAAAGTTCCCTAGATCTTCCCTCTGTCCAAAAAACTCCAACAACAAAAAAAGGACTGTGAAATCTGTGAATGTGTAACTAAAGCAAACATCGGTCAGTAAAGCAGAAGAATCATTAACCCAAGCACATTTACAATGATAAAACTGTAGGGAGGGAAAAGACATTTGTCCAGAGAACCAGCGTCTGATATTTCAAGATCACTTGCCTTACAAAACCAAAAGACATACAGGGCAGAAACTGGCTCTCAGTTCCACTTGCCACTCTCTTGACTTCAGTGGGATTACACGGGTGCAGCAGAAGGCAGAATTTGGCCCCAGAGACAATATGAAATCATTTCTACAGGTGATGCACAAAAGGAGTTATGTAATAGTCTCCTACTAATCTTATTTCTGAAGTAGATGATCTTGCAAGAAAAAAGAGTGAGGAAGATGTCATGCTGAGTTCACAGCAAAAGGCCAGAATTGTTTGAACAGCAAAGCACACAAAATTTGTGTCCATGATGTATACTTTGTTTAACTGGTCGGTAGCTGTATCTCGTTCTCAGTTAATGAGCTCTCCTGCGCTCAATTGGACTGCAACTGCTGTAACAAAGCATCTTTTACTCTCCAAGCAACCTAAGCCTTATAATTCTGCCAGCAGATCTACAAGCAAAAACAGAAAAGCAAAAAACGTTGATTTTTATATTCCCTACCAGCCCAAAGTCCTACATTTATACATGTATATATCAGTGTGCATGTAATGTGCCCAGCATCATTTAATTGCACAATTATCAGCCAGCCAGAGAGACGGTAGCCCACCATCAAAATGAGTCAGTGGGCCCTCGACAATAATATGCATCACAGTCTGGAGTTGACTGCAGCTCTATTACAGGTCATTCGAAAAACCCCATTTAAAGAGACTGGCTGCACATGTGCCCTGTCCTATTTGAAAACAGTTCAGAGATGACCACAGGTGCCTTCACAGAGCATAACCTGATTGGGTCACTGATCAGAGACTGATTAATGTTGTCACTGACCACTCATAAAAAGAAGCAGATTTCACCATCATTTCCAGGGTGGCATAAATGACCATAACAGACATCTAGAAGACAGGCGAGCTGGGGATTGAAGAGGTTTGCATACAATGGCAGGTTGTTATTCTTGCAGATCTTACCCAACACTGTGACATAGGCCTTTTCATGGTGAATGTGGGGTTGTGCTATATTGTTAACTATCAATAATCATGGCAACAGGGCTGCCCATAAAGTCCTAGTAAAAATATGTATAGCTTTGTAAAGCTCTACATTGATCAGCCTCGTGTGAGATGACCAACAGTAGCGGAGATAAGAGCACAGTACTGAGCTGTTCAATAACACAGTGAAATGGCTGATGTTCTAAGCCTCTGGGCACTTGCACACTAGGTTGAACTGGCCAATTTTCTGAGCAGTTTAATCTGTGTTAACTTTGGCTGCCTTCTTCCTCAAATGGTACATTAATGACCTATGCAATGTCATATTGCGATAAACTGGGTTTGGATCATGGGGCAGGTGTTGACTGTTGAGGAAAACATTTAACTCCTGGCTTGCACTTGCATTATGAAGGTGGAACAGTCAGAAACATTCTTAGAAAAGCTCTGCTGCAGGCACCATTGACTACAATAGTCTTCCAGGAGCTTCATATCTTACATAAAAGATAGCCGAAACCACAGAGCCTACAGCTGACTCATTTGTTCTATGAACCGAATACAGAAATCTTCAAAATAGAATGCAATATCCTGCCTGCTCAGAAGGGGCTAGAATGGATTAAAAAAAATTTTTAAACTCTCTAAGAAATGCCTCTTTCCACTCAGCCGGTATTATTGAGCCTCAGACTTTCTGCTTCATGTTTGAAACTCTATCTAGGCCAAAAGGATTAAGGATGGCACTGGCCCATGACCACAAATGCATCCATTCAAGACTCCCAATCATGTCTCTGAAAATGTCCACTTTAAAGAGCCAACTCCGCATTTTACTGGAATTTTTATTGAGCGGCGTTTGTGGTGCCAAATCCCAGCTCCTGCTCGATCCTCACTGGCTGCACCAAACCAAAGGGGATGTTAAGATGGTTTAATGAGCTAGCTGGGGTTCCCTGTGCATAAAGCTGTCACAGCAGACTCTCTCTCTCTTATTTGCTCCTCCTCCGCTCAGTGTGGAGGCATTCTGAGGAGGCAGCACAAGTTAGAGTGCTCCTGGAAGTTGCTCTAACTTGCATCTGGGACCAAAGTGGCCCCTGACTGCCGCCATTACGAATTCTTTCAGTATTGTGGGAAAGAACTACTTTAGAGTTTAATCAGAAGGAAGCAGCAGGCAGACTCAACCGTGATTTCCCTCAGATATCCGAGCTGCATAAAACATGTTACCAATGAAAGACCCAATAATAATATTTTTTGACAGGACTTTTGTTAGATGTCCAAAACTGAGTTTGGAATGGCAAAATAACACTATATGATCAAAGGGTGTTATTTCAAAAAGGCAGAAGTTGTTTATAGTTAAACATTTCCCAAAGTACTCAATTTGCAAAACATCTCACTGTATTATCTCAATGAAAAGTAAACTAAAAAAAACCCCAAGGCTGTTGCTGCTACAATGTGGCATCAGAGTAAAAACATCATTTTTGCAGCTGTCAGTGTAGAAATCTGAAATAATGTTCTTCCTGCCCACACAGATAGTACTGAATATTTGTGCACATGGTTTATCATTATCCTCTTATATAAAAGAGATTGTTTGGGCCTATGGATACTCAAAGGTTTGTATATTTCCAGTTTAAACATAACAGTTTTAATAAGTACTGCTTAATGAGACACAGTAGCCTATATGATAAAGCACTTTAAAACAGAGCCAATATTCAATCTGCCAATCTTAACCATTCATTCTAAGCAGGTGCAGTGCAGGACAGGAGTCTCATTATAGCAGAGCTGTGGTTACAGAAGCTATGTGGAGAAGGAGGGAAGTTGATTCCCCAAGCTGCTCTTAAAGGTACGGTCAATCCACACTGGAAATAATTATTCCACAGCAGCTTTAAATGCTATGTGACTTCCTACAATTTCTCCCTAAAATAATTTTTTTACAACTGCCTACTATACAATAAATACTAAAAACATGGCCTGGCTTTGTGGAGGCAAGAACTTAGGGGTTTACGAGAGTAAGTTTGTAAGATAGGGCTAATAACCAAACCGAAGTCTCAGATCCAGGAAACACAGTTAGAAGCACACGAACAGTCTGGAGGAACTGCATCAGGAAAAGCAATAGCAGCAGTGAGCTGCACTTATCTTCCCCCAGTCTTGGCCCTCCACGCAGACAGTGGCAACACAATCAACACCTAGATTCATAGGCCTGGGCTGGGGTAATCTTTAAATCCATTTTTTTTCCTGGTGAAACCAGGTCCTGAACGACAGCAGTCCTCCTGAGCCTACTCAAATGCCCCCTGAAGTCGGTGGGTGTGTTTTCATTGAATTCAGTGGCCAATGGATCAGGTAGAGATACAGATACTAAAGATCCCAAACTTTACATACCCATTTAAAAGGTACCTTAATTTAGCATAAGCAGTACAGCAAACAAAAGGGGACAATTGATTCAAAACCTATTGTCTTAGATGTTTGCATAGGTTTATTCGGTCATTCCTCAGCACGGAGGCTTGACTTGCTGTAAACAAATGAATCTTTAGTGATGTCTCATTTTTTTCTTCACTGCAAAACAAAATATCAATGAACAGAACAGCTGTAGTTCCATTTTTCTGATGAAGTGAAGAATGAAGGAACTTACAATAATGTTACATAGTTACCATTTCAGCAACCAAAAGGGAACATAGGCTTTTATTTCATGTTTCAAAACAAAACCAAGATGCTTGTCCATCCACTATGACTATGGTCCTTGTGAGTTCATGTTTACCTTTATAATGTGCATGTACTTTGTTTAGCAGTGGGACAGAATTCAAACCCCTGATCCGTGCGTGGCGTGTACTGGGTAGTGGCTTCTTCATAAACCATTTACCTGCATTTCCCCAACAGTAATTGCTTTGTAAAACATCAACAAAATCATGTTAAAACACAGTAAATCAAACAGGAATTCAGGAATAGCAATAAAGAAATCTTTCTGAATTAAGACTAGAGAAAAATGATGTGTTAAATGATTTATTTGTACTGAATTAGTACTAACTGACTCCAGACAGGGATCAGGGTCCCGTTGTGCTAAGCAATGTTCACGTATATAGTGGGAAACAATCTGCCCCAAAGAGCCTGCAGTTAAAGTAAATGACAAGAGAAACAGGTGGAGAGACAGATGTGGAGAATACAGCCCAAGTGATCAGCAAGACAATTATGACTGGTTTAACAAGCAGCAGTCACAATCACCAGCTGTTTAGCTGAGTGGGCATCGTGGCAGATGTGAATTCCATGGAGAGATTAGGAAGAGGACAATGTAGTAGCTTTGCAGATTTTTATGAGGAGCACCTTATAAAAGTGGGAGGAAGTTCAAAGGTGTTTGTGGGTGTAAATGTCCTACTCTGGGGCCATTCAGCATTTATTATAGAACCCGGAAAAATCAAACCAAATAAGGAGGAATATGACACATGCCAGAGCCATTTCAGTGGGTACGATTTTGTTGTACAGTGGACTGAAGTTTACTAAATATTACTTGAGAAGGTAAATATGGAAGCATCATAAGTGGCTCCAGAGTGTAGGCTGTGCTGCCATGTGCCAAGGGGCTGATTCAAATCCCACTGAAATCAATGGGGTCTTTCCAGTGACTTCAGTGAGCTCTGAATTGGGCCCTTAAAGCAAGGCTTCATCTTTTTCCCCTTACTAATTCATTAACATTTTTTTAAAGAGTTCATAAAATAAACTTGAGTTTTCTACCCAAGAACTTATGAGGTCAGAATTCAGGTTGTGCATCTGAGTGCAATTGTGAGAAACTGGATGGATGTATTGTGAATGGTTAGATTCTAGAACTCAAAGGGAGTTTGTTGGGGACCTGAGCTTGTGAGATGGTTTGGGCAGGAGAATGACTGGCGATAAGGCATGTGCACAAGACCCTAGGCGGATATTAGTGTTCTCTTTAAGGCTGACTTCTTTGATTTTTAGCAGTTGTGTTGCATGGACTCTAATTAATCACTGTCACGGGTGGGTTCATTAGATAAGGAGAAAATTACTCTTGCAACATTCATTATTTTGTTGTACTGTAACTGAGGATGTAGGCATGCCTATGATACCCCAAACTCATCCCTCCGCCTAGCAGTTTCCTTTCCTTTATTTTTAACAAGAAATTAATCTTTAACCTCAGCTTTCTCCCAGCAAAACTGTTTCTAAAGTGTTCCCTATGCAAAATCTCCTGTTTCACCCCAACTCTCTTTCTCATTTTAGAGATGCCCCATCTTCTACCCTCCTGAGTTGGGAGCTAATGAGACCCACTCATTTCTGGGTACCAGATAAGTCAGCAGAATAGCAGTAGCTCTATCCAGGGATCTGAAACTTGACATCCTGTTGCATGAATTTTAAAAAAATCCCACTGGGAGCAGGACAGGAAGGAAGTAAGGTTGTGTATATGAGTGGTTATTCAATGGTGTTCCACTAATCCATGAAGAATCATTTATTGAAGCAATGTTTATAACATTTAGAACTCATTCCTCAAAGAGTTCATTTTTGTTTTATGGGACACTTTGGTATGTTCAATGACTTCACTTAACCTTTCATTTCAAAACTGTCATCAACTGCCAAGTGCTACACTATATGTCCTAGGTTCACTACTGTAACGGGATTGAATTAGGAACTCTTAGAGCTGAACGTGTGATGAACCACTGAACAGATAACATCCACCTAAATGATGAGCCAGTTGAAGAAAATAAGTCAAATGGATTTTTCATCAACAAAGGCTAAGTATGCAATTCTAGGAAAGCATTGCCAAGCATGAAATACTGCCAAAAAATGCAACAGCCTTCAAATAGATGGCTTTGTGGCTATGCTAGCGTGAGCACAATATTACTGCAAGGACCCTTACTTATCTAACTGCTTTCACTGAAAACTGACTGGCCAATGCACAAACCCCTGAAGACAAACTTCTGCAGTCACAGTTTATATAAAAATGGAGTAAAAATGAAGAAAACACCTTCAGAGGAGATTTGCAACAGCATATTCTGCTTAAAATCCCCCCCCCCCCGCTGTTTCCATTGATAAAATTTAAATAAATATGTAACATATGCATGCAATGACTTGTGCAACTGTAACCCATATGCCTGAAAAGGCTATCTCTGAGAGACCTGCTGAGG
>ML685840.1:7757521-7810578 GCA_007922175.1 Pelusios castaneus | reverse complement strand
CCCCCCTGCAGTTTCCATTGATAAAATTTAAATATGTAACATATGCATGCAATGACTTACCATATAACCATAAACTTTAGCTTATAGTCAATATACCTGCCTTAAACAGGGACAATGGATAAGACATGGCAGTTTTACATGAGGTTGGTGGGTGTTAGGAAGTGGATGTGTGCATTGTGTCAGTGAAGGTAAGGTACCTTTAAAAATCTGACCCTTAAACTCAGTGCCTAAATTCCTCCTGCAAAATAGGGATAACCTCTATCTCAGAGGGATGTTATGAGGATAAATACCTTAAAGACTGAGAAGTGCTCAGGTACTATGATAAATGGGTCATATAAGCACTCAAGATAGAGAGGCTGCGATAGGTACTATGTAAACACAGACTAAGATGGTAACTGCTCCAAAGTGCTTTGTAAAGCTAACTGGATCCTTGTAGACAAAGGAGAGATATAATAATTTTTAAATGATATGATATGATATGAATATCAATCACCATTTTATATATATTTTAGAAACAAAGGTACTGTCTACAATGCAGATGAGAAAACTGGAAGGGTTGGACATTATCTGAGGAGAGACTGACTACAGAGGGATATAGAAGAAATGATGTCATGGTCTACAATTACTTAATGCCATTTAATATCCAGATCTGCATTTACTCCTGGCCTTATTGCTTCAATCGGTCCCAGTAAAACCACAGATCTGAACACCTCCAAACTTAGAGTGGTTTGAGATCTGGGTTTGAAGGTTGGGCCCATCTTGAATTAGAAAAGGGGAGATTAAGAAGGAACATGACTAAGGTGTATATATTATGAGTGATAAAGAATGGAAGAGAGCGGAATGGAAGCTACAAATCTAACAAAGAAAGGCACAGGGCCAAAATTAGAAGTAAAGAAAGGGGCTGGTATTAAGGGAATCCAAGTAAAATATCTTTTTGCAGAGATAATTGATGTGGAATGGGCTGTTCTGAGCAGCAATAGGAGGTGAATCTGTGAAGATATACAAGCCAGAATTAGATGAGCACTCAGAGGAACTAATGTTTACAGGGTATGAACACCAGACTGAAAACTGGATGGACTAAAGTTTGGCTACATGGTCTTCTTTTGTCTTCAGTTAGTGTTTTAGCTTTCTCAGAAATCTGACAAGAGTAAACTTGAAAGGCTTATCTTCAAAGAAAGAAAAAATTACCCGACTCTTTGCTTTAACACATAGATGCTAACATAAAAGAGACTCTTATGATACTAGTCATATGGCAGTGACTCATTATGATCAAGTGTGTTTTCATTTCAAAACTTCTCCTTTTCTTGTATTATAACAAGAAATAATATCGCAACTCTGAAACAGCTCAGTTTGTCTTGGCTGGCCACAACTAACACCACTGGTTGTTAGAACACCCAGAGGGCAGAACATAAATACAATAATTGACTAACAGGTTTAACAGGTCTGTGGTTAGGAAACTATTCCTGTATAACTCCCAGCAGAAGCAATTGATGTGGAGTACAGTACTCACTGTCTATGCTTTCTGTGTCTGAAATACAATGGCTATTAAAACACAACAGGACTGAGCTCCTCGAGGAGAGAGTAGGCATCTCCAGAGAAGGCATCACTTACCTAATGACCCCCTTGGACTGCAGATTGCAGGCAGCAAAGACTGCATTGAGGCTAAGATGTACCCAGAGCTGCTCTTTGGGCAGGGGTGTTTCTATGATATGGTTCTTTGGTAGTGGCAACAGAGGAGGTAAAAGGGGGAAACTATCCAAAAAAAGGAACGGAAACCCTTCAATATCACAAGAGAAAATAAATAGACAGGGGAGGGGACAGTCTTTATCAATACTGTATGACCATGACTCTTTTGATTGTCCATTTTATTTATTTCAGTTTCTGAAAACCATCAAAAGCCTCAGTTCTTTTAACTTAAGTTCAGGTACATTAAAACAAGCAAACAAATAAACCCTAAACCCCAAGAATAGTGCTTAAAAAACTGTCCAATGCCAATTTTCAACTTTCCTGAACTCTTTGACCTTTGGGCATACATCCATCTAGCACTACTGTATTGGACCCATTGTCACAGCGTCCAAGTGCCTAATAATGAATATTGCTCCTCTGTTAACTCACTTGGTTAACCCATTTAGGCTTGATCCTGTAGACTCTTACATATGTGTTTAACTTTTAAGCTGTAGTCCAGTTGAAATCAATAATGCTATCCATGTTTAAAGGTAAGTACATGTGTAAGTGCCTGCAGGATCAGAGTCTCGGACATGAAGAGGACAAAACAGGGAGTAAGGGAAAAGATGCACTCTAATGGAGTGTGGTGTAGAACAAAATATTCTGCTCTTAAATGACAACACTTGGGGCAATGTCTGTCTTTTTCTCCCCTCCCCCCCTTTTTCTTTTAAAAACAAGCCCTACGCTGCAGTTTTATACAGGTTTTCAATTTATATCTCAAAGGACATTAAATGAACTCCCATTTGAAATACATAAAAAACCAATAGAAATGCACTTTGAAAGAAATAGATCTGCTAAATTAAATCATTACATCTCTATACCATAATAATAAATAATTATCCTTTAGCCTATGAACATTGAGTTTATTTTCCTCTTAACTAGCATATATAACTCTCTTTAGCCAGCATTAATGAAATTCTTGTCAGCATTGAGAACAATATGTCCCTTAATGTACACTACACATAGCAAATTAAGTATTTCCATTCTTATTGCTCCACAATGATGCAGACCCCTAAAATGAATGCTAATTAACATAATATATTTTTGAGGAAGCAGTTAATTTATGATATTTGTCAATATTCCTCTTTTTGCAAGTAAAGGAGATTAAATCACATGAAACAATACTAAAGTTTAAAAAAAAAATCCCAAATAAACCCAAACACAGAGAGGAGTAAGGCGAGAATAGACACACCAATATTTGAAGCAGAAACATGGAATCCAGAATTCATTATTTGGCAGATAAATAAATGGTACTGAATGCATTAAGGGAGAAGTCATGTCCCTGTTGTAGTCTGTGGGAGTTTTGCCATTACCCTTAATGGAGCTAGGATTACACTCTAAATGTTCAAACCATATTTTGTTATGTCTCTCTTTTCTGAGATCTCAGTATGATTTGTAATGACTATAGTTCAGTACACAGCATGTCACTGGACTTGTTGCCTTTAATGTCGGAGTCAAACATATCAAAAGGCCTTGAGGACTAGTATTAAGCGCCCATGAACTGCAATTAACAATGTAATGCAGATGTGGAATAGCACTAATGTGTACTGACCTCTGCCTTCAGTTATGTATGTGCAATTCCCATTTACTTCAATGACAACTTAGATGTATCTGAGGGTGGAACTGGATCTATCAGTTGAATTTTATGTCTGAGCAAAGATGCTTTGCACCTCCGAACCAGTGATTTCAAAGTGTGTTATAAATATTCATGTTTTGCCTCCTGAGATAGATGGAGAAACTAAAACACAGAGGGATAGCTCCTAAACTGGGGTAAGCCAATGGAGCTCCATTGAAGCCAAGGGACCAAGGGACACCAGCTCAGGATCTGCCCGAAGTAGTTAAATGACTTGCCCAAGGTCACAGAGGAAATAAATATTACAGCTGGGAACAGAACCCAGATTTCATGACTCAGCCTGGTGCCAGCCTTCCTCGCTCAGCAATCATATTTATACAATGCTCAACCTTGAAAGCTTTCGAAGTTTTACTTTCTTAATTGGATGATATTGCCCTTGATATTCAGGGTATTCCTTATATTAAACATAGAGAACATTGTAAAAATTCAGATAAGTTAATAACCTCCAAGTTTTAATGGTGACCAATGATAATGATAGGGTAAGGAGAATCAACATCTCAGGCATCATGGCAGGAGCTCATGGCTCAGGAAGGAACACACCATCTTCTACATTTAGAATGTTGGGGGTGTGGCTTTCTTCCTGGCCCTAAAATTTTCCTCTTATAGTGTGGGGGATTTTTGCACACAGGCTTGTAGGAATTTTTTTGTAAACTCTCTCTGATCTCACATTTGTCTGTGTGCATACACCCAGAGACACAGAGCTGAAATGGAGAGTAGATTTGGAACAGTTTACTCTAAAAAGCAGAATGATTGTATCCATTTGTAGGGCTGGATTATCAAGGGGGCTTTAGGAGCTTAAGCCCCAGGACCCAGTCAAAAGGGGACCCCCAGGCTCCAGCCCCTAAAACCCCCTTTATAATCCGCCGAAAGTGCTCCTGTCCTGTCGGCGCTTTGGGAAGGGGGGGGATGGACCCTGGAGCTGGGGGGGAGGGGCTCTGTGCTCCTGTCCTGCCCCAGGCCAGCTGGTCTGCTCCCGAGGGTGGGAGTGCTCTTGAGCCCCAGGGCCGCCCCAGTGACAGGGTGGTTAGGACCCAGACCCTGTGGTGGTGGGACCAGGCTGGGGGGTCCCGGGGTGGGGGGCAGCCCAGGGCCCTAGGCCAGTTAATCCAGCCCAGTCCATTTGACTGTGTAGCAAGGTTAAGTTCTATGTTGAAGGAGATATAAACTATTTCATATTGTTTAAAGTAAAAATATGTCCAAATGTCCAAACACAATAATAAAATGTGTTCATCTAAAGTTGACAGAGGACTCACTGCAAATGCCTGAAAATATTTTGTTAATTATCTTTCTTGCCTACTTTTAGGCATATGAATCCATAGCACAAAATATTTCCTTAGGCAAAGAAATCCTCCTGAATATACTTTGCATGTATAAAATATGGCTGAGTCAACTTGACACCAAATATGGTTTGCAAATACATTTGTAGAACTCTTTGACATTTTTAAAGGGGTCTGTAATTCCCTGCATCAGATTTCAGAATAAGAGTTCTCTATAGAATGTTCACGACCTGAAGATCTTGCTTCTGGGCCACATGACCAGAGCCAGCCGTTCAGGAAGCAATCAGCCAAAAAAAAGTTGCCTGATGATGCTCCAGTTGGTAGGTAGCAAGTGGAGTCAGAGTGCTAGCAGTAGCTGCACTTTGCTTTCACTTGTTTTTTGGCCAGTCAAACTTCCCCTGGCCAAAAAACAAGTGAGTGCAGATGTTCCCCTGAGTTCCCTGAAGTCTCAGCTCGTGCTTGTTTTTCAACCTGTGGAAGTTTGAGTGGCCAAAAAACAAGTGAAAGTGTAGCTGCTGCTGACGCTCCAGGTCCACTTCCTACCTAGTAAATGGAACACCTGCAGTTTTACTTCCTTCTTTAGGTCACATGACAAGAATCAGGAAGTGGCCCAGACACACCTGAGGGACTCACAGGCCCAGCCATAAAAACAGGTCTGGCTATACTTCTGGTCTGCAGTCACAGAGAAACCAGATACCTTGGTTTTGCTATTGTAGATTCTTACTGCACAGAAATGCACATTCTATCTCACTTGTAGATCTGGTTTTGGACAACCAAAGGAAGCTGAAGGCAGCCTAAATAAACTATAATAATTTGGATTTTACAAATTAGGTAGGATTACACCAGACTAGAAGTTAGTAGGATATAATTCTTGGTTTCTTTGGGAAGTGGTATTGGTTATCCACTAGATGGAAAGCTTCCTCTCAGCCAGTATGGAACAAATGCCGCTGCCATTTGAATGCCCTGTTCTCCCTGAGGTGCTCTCTTTCAAAAGAGACATGAACCAGAGGTAGAAAATGTTACCTGACATCAACTAGCAAGAAAAGTCCATTGGCCAGAAGCAGATCAGAAAGGCAGGATGAGAGGGCACTCCTCCCTGCCATCAGAGAGCAGATTTAAAGATTTCCTCACCCACCAAGATGCTCAGAAGAAGGAGAATGCTGTGATTCTCCAGGACACTTCTTTAGTTTCACAGCCTCTGACTAACAGATATCTGATAGGCATGAAGAAGCATTCTAAGAAGCTTTCTGTCTCTTCTTCACCTGTCTTGTCACAGCCAGGACACTCGGAGAGGATAGCTCTCTCCTGCTCTATCCTTTCCCTGGCCACTCTTTTTTGAGTCCATCTCCCCTCCATGAACAACTACAGTTCTTCCTTCTGTTGCTTCTAAGCCATTTATAACCTTCCTAAGCATCAAGAGTTTTATTACTGCTTGCTGGATTTTGAAGAGCAACACTAAAACAAAGTTTGTTAATTTTACCCTGTTGTGAGTTGGTAAAGTATGAAGAGCAACCTGGAGCTGTGTCCCTGTTTACGCAAGAAGATATCGATGTATCAGCTTACATTTGAAAAGTTATCTTTGCAAACATAATGGTTAAAAACCTTTTTAAAGTGACAAATTCTGCAGAAATTCAGGCAAACTTGCCTGAGAAATTTTCCTACTCATCAATTCAAAGGATTTTTCAAGCCCTGTGTAAGACCAAGTAAAAACCATTTGTGGTTACTGAAGAGCCTACTACACTTTTCCTCTGACACTTTTCACAAGATAGCATCTTGGCCATACTGAACACAAATAATTCTATGCCATCTAAACTCCCCCCTATAGTTCTTCACCTCCTCCTCTAAATGTTGTAAAGTGTTGCTGTGAAATTTTGAACAGCTGCAATGTTCCAAACCAGTGAATGCTTTTCTCTAGTAGATGAAGTGATTTATATGCATGTTTGGTCCCGTAGGCTCTCTCATGGATGGAAGGAACTACAGGCATGGTCCAAAGACCACTAAAGAACAGGGAGGTCTTTCTCTATGAGCTTAACAAGACTTGCATGAATTTAAGATATAATATTTTAAAATAGGTTAATTTTTGGTATGGCAGTGGTTAGTTTCCCTTTATAATAGGGTTATATATCAGAGTGATTAAATATCGATATAAAAACACACTGACTTGTTTTTAAAAATGCTCTTATAATTTTGTACATCTACATTTTAAATGAATAACTACTTGATCATATAAATTGTTTCACAAAAAGTTACACATGTTCATTAACACTAACCAACAATGCTAACATGATCTTCTAATTAGTAAAATAACTCCCTAAAATAGCTTCATCTGAGAACACCCACTCAATGTACAGTAGCAGTCAAAAAAGTTAACAGAATGTTGGGAATCATTAAGAAGGGGACAGATAATAAGACAGAAAATATCATGTTTCCTCTATATAAATCTATGGTATGCCCACGTCTTGAATACTGCATGCAGATCTGGTTGTCCCACGTCAAAAAAGATATATTGGAATTGGAAAAGATACAACAAAAAAAAGACAACAAAAAATTAGGGATTTGGAACAGCGTATATATGAGGCGAGAGTAATAAGTCTGGGACTTTACAGGTTGGAAGAGAAACCACTACAGGGGGACATGACAGCGGTCTATAACATCATGACTGGATGTGGAGAAAGTAAATAAGGAAGTATTATTTACTCCTCATAACACAAGAAATAGAGAATCACTAAATTAAATTAATAGGCAGCAGATTTAAAACAAACAAAAAGTAGTATTTCTTCACACAACATATGGTTAATCTGTGGAACTCTTTGCCAGAGGATGTTGTGAAGGCCAAGACTAAAATAGAGTTTAAAAAAGAACTAGGTAAGTTCATGGAGGATAGGCCCGTCAATGGCTATTAGCCAAGATGGGCAGGGATGCAAAACCACATTCCGAAGTGTCCCTAGCTTCTGTTTCCCAGAAGCTGGGAATGGGTGACAGTGGATGGATGACTTGCTGATTACTTCTTCTGTTCATTCCCTCTGAAGCACCTGGCATTGGCCACTACCAGAAGACAGGATACTGGGTTAGATGGACCATTGGTCTGACTCAGTCTCACCATTCTTATGTTCTGAGTCTCAATAAACATATAGAAAGGCTCCTTATTTAAAAATTAATATAAATGCAATTTTAGATTGCTTTTAGAAAAAAAATATAAATTACTAAAATGACTCTAAAAAGAGAATGTCTTTAATTGCATGTAAAGTAGTTTATGATTATTTCCTGTAACGGAAAAGCTTTATTTGCTGTGTATAAGCCTTTCTGCAGATGAGCAAGATCTTTTCTGAGTCACGCAATACTCACTAAATCTGGAAAGCAGAATGTCTGGAATATTAAAATGCAAGGGCAGGGACTTGGCTGTCATACGTTATTTGAATTCTACCTAAATGTAATCATAATCCTTTAATTTAAGATCTAAAGTAGCAAGACAAGGCCTATTGGCTCCCTCTTAATTAGCACTCTGCCATAACAGGTACAGCATCACAGTATGATTTTTGGAAAAACGACTAAAGACAGTTGGAAGTTTTTCAAAGAGACATTATTAAGAGCACAAGAGCTAACCATTCCACTGTTTAGGAAGGATAGGAAGTATGGCAAGAGGCCACCTTGGCTTAACCAGGAGACCTTCAATAATTTAAAAATAAAGAGAGAGTCCTACAAAAAGTGGAAGCTAGGTCAAATTACAAAGGAGGACTATAAACAAATAACACAGTTACGTAGAAGAGAAATCTGAAAGGCCAAGGCACAAACAGAGATCAAACTAGCGGAAGGCATAAAGGATAACAAAAAGACATTCTTCAAATACATCAGAAACAAGAGGAAAACCAAGGACAGTGTAGGACCCTCACTCAACAGAGAGGTTAGAACAATAAATGAAAATGTGGAAATGGCAGAGGAACTAAATAATTTCTTTGTTCCAATCTTCACTAAGAACATTGGTGGAGATTGGATGTCTGATGTAGAGGAGGGTCATAGAAATGAGATAGAGTCAGAAGCTAAAATAGGGAAAGAGCAAGTTAAAAGGTACTTGGACAAGTTAGACATCTTCAAATCACTGGGGCCTGATGATATGCACCCTAGAGTACGCAAGGAGCTGACTCAGGAGATATCTGAGCTGTTAGCTATTATCTTTGAAAAATCATGGAAGACGGGTGAGGTCCCAGAGGACTGGAGAAGGACAAATATAGTGCCCATCTACAAAAAGGGAAATAAGAGCAATCCAAGGAATTATAGATCAGTCAGTTTGATCTCTGTTCTGGGAAAAATAACGGAACAGATAATCAAGGAATCGATTTGCAAACATCTAGGAGAGAATAAGGTGCTTAGGGCTAGTCAGCATGGATTTGTCAAAAACAAATCATGTCAAACCAACTCGATAGCTTTCTATGATGGAGCAATGAGCCTTCTGGATAGAGGGGAAGCGGTAGATGTGGTATATCTAGACTTTAGTAAGGCATTTGATATGGTCTTACATCACATTCTCATTAATAAACTGGGGAGGTACAAACTAGACGGAGCTATTATAAGATGGGTGAAAAACTGGTTGGATAACTGCTCCCAGAGAGTAGTTATCAACGGTTCACATTCAGGCTGGAAGGACGTAACGAGTGGTATGCCGAAGGGATCTGTGCTGGGTCCAGTTTTGTTCAACATTTTTATCAGTGACTTAGATGATGGCATAGAGAACAAACTTATAAAGTTTGCAGATGATACCAAGCTGGGAGGGGTTGAGAGTGCTTTGAAGAATAGGCTCACAATTCAAAATGATTTGGACAAACTGGAGAAATGATCTGAGACGAATAGAATGAAATTCAATAAAGATAAGTGCCAAGTACTTCACTTAGGGTTAAACAACCCACTGCACACATACAAAATGGGCAATGACCGCCTAGGAAGGTGGACTGCAGAAAGAAACCTGGGTGTAATAGTGGACCACAAGCTAAAAATGAGTCAGCATTGTAATAGTGTTGCAAAAAAAGCAAACATCATTCTGGGGTGTATCAACAGGAGTATTGTGAGTAAGACACAAGAAGTGATTCTTCCACTCTACTCTGCACTGATTAGGCCTCAACTTGAGTACTGTGTCCATTTTTGGTTGCCTCATTTCAAAAAGGATGTGGAGAAACTGGAGAAAGTCCCGAGAAGGGCAACAAAAATGATTAGAGGCCTGGAACATTTGACTTATAAGAGAAGATTGAAAGAGCTGGGTTTGTTTAGTTTAGAAAAAAGGAGACTGAGAGGGGATATAATAACAGTCTTCAAATACCTAAAATGTTGTTATGAGGAAGAAGGAGAAAAATTATTCTCCTTAATCACAGATGATAAGACAAGAAGCAACGGCCTTAAATTGCAGCAAGGGAGGTTCAGCCTAGACATTAGGAAAAAAATCCTAATTGTCAGGGTGATTAAACACTGGAATAAGTTGTCTCGGCAGGTTGTGGAATCTCCTACATTGGAGTTTTTTAAGAGCAGGTTCAACAATCACCTGTCAAGGATGTTTTAATGGGGGTACTTGGTCCTGCCATGAGTGCAGGGAACTGGACTAGATGACCTCTCATGGTCCCTTCCAGTTTCTTTGATTCTATGATTCTATGCAGCCTAAGCTGAGACACCACTCCCCCGCCTCCTAACCTCCCGCCCCATTTTCAGATCCCGGACTCTGACCCCAGCAGGAACATCTATATCGCTAGCATGAGCCTCAGACCGTGAGCTCAAGTCAGTTGACCCCAGTTCTGAGACTTGCTGCTGCATTTTTTTTGTATAGTATAGACATACCCTTAGCCACAGTTTCTCAATATTTGAAACATGGGTCATCACTTATAGAATCATAGAATATTAGGGCTGGAAGAGACCCCATGAGGTCATCTAGTTCAGCCCCCTGCTAAAAGCAGGACTACTCCCACTAAATCATTCCAGCCAGGGTTTTGTCTAACTGGACCTTAAAAGTTTCCAAAGATGCCTCAAACTGCAGGCAACACTCCTACTGATGCAGCCCAATATGCCATTGGCATTTTGGGCAACAAGGGCACACTGTTGACTCATATCCAGCTTCCCATCCATCATAACTCCCAGGTCCTTTTCTACAGAGCTGCTTCTTAGCCGATTGGTCCCCAGCCTGTAGCAGCAGTACATGGGATTTTTCCATCCTAAGTGCATGACTTTGCATTTGTCCTTGTTGAACCTTATGAGATTTCTTTTGGCCCAATGCTCTAATTTGTCTAGGTCTTGCTGAATCATATCCCTACCCTCCAGCATATATACCATTCCCCCCAGCTTGGTGTCATCTGCAAACTTACGAGAGTGCAATCTATCCCATCATCCAGATCATTAATGAAAATGTTAACAAAACCGACCCCAGGACGGACCCCTGGGGCATGCCGCTTGTTACTGGTTGCCAACTAGATATTGAGCCATTGATCCCTACCTGCTGAGCCCGATGATGTAGCCAGCTTTCTATCCACCTTACAGTCCATTCATCCAATCCATACTTTCTTAATTTGCTGACAAGAATGCTGTGGGAAACCGTTTCAAAAGCTTTGCTAAAGTTGAGGTATATCACATTGACGGCTATCCCTGCACCAACAAAGCCAGTCATCTCATCATAGAAGGCAATCAGACTGGTCCAGCATGATTTGCCCTTGGTGAATCCATGTCGACTGTTCCTGATCACCCTGTTATCTCCCTCCCTCTCTCAAGAGATCCTTGTGAGGATCAGGATTAGTTATCTCATGTACTGTGGCTGTCCAAAGCACTCTTAGGGCATTAGCTTTACCTCACCAAGCAGGGGAAGATTAGGCTTATATTTAGGGCACTGTGTCTAATTTTGCTACAGAAAACAGGTAGCTCTGCTCACTTGATGAATATTTCAAGGATCACTTGAAAGTGAAAGGCTTATCTTCATTCCCTTCAAACAGATTCACCTCAATGACCACATGCAACATTTCAAATGGATATTGGGGCCACGTACTTTTCAGGCTCTCCTTTAACAAGTGTCCACCTCTAATTACACTCCAGTGCTCAGTTCCACAAGGTCTGGGAAGAACAATTTGCTCTTAACCCCATGGCTTGATCCATAGTGAGCCAGAGCCCCACTTGGTACACCTAGAACAATGGTAGCACTGTCTTTTCTGCCTTCCCTCTCAGTCCTCGGGGCACATGACATTCCATTACATATGGTACTTAAACCATGCTCATCACCATAGTATCTGATCACAATAACCATTTCTTCACCATCTGGGCGTACTGCGAGGCCTCACTTTCCCCTTAGTATCAATCATACATGCACAAGGCTTATCATTCAAACAGATCTCTCTCTATCTGGAATCTTAACACAATATCTAGTCCAACAAGTGTCTCTCAGCCATTCCCCCCAAACTCAGCGGTTTTTCTGGTCTTTCCACAGGACTTCATAGGCCCTTTTTCCTTAGTGCAAGCGCTTCTTCTGCCCTTGTATCAGTGAACACACGAAAGTACCAACTTTGTGGCTTTGTTCTTTCCTCAGGCCTCTCTCCTAAACCCTCATGACACCATTCCCAGGTCATTTCCCCAAAACTAAGCAAATACCTTTTAAATATCCCCCAGCTTGCCTGGCTCTTGGTCACTCACTCAGTCACATGATCCTTCCCCCGTAAGCCTCGTAATGAGAGAAGAAAGAAAACACAGGTTGTTGCCTTGACTAGCAGTCTCCTTCAAGGTCCAGCTCACCCTTGTCACTCCATAGGCCGAGGAAAGATGAGGCCAGGATCAGGTCCCTAAAAGCATGTCACACTGGCATTCTATCTCCTTTGGACTATCCTATGCAAGGGGGATCCTCATAAACCGCTTTGGGCAGCTTTAAGTCAGGTACAAGCAGGATTTAGCATAGGTCAGGAACTGGCCAAGTTCTCTAATGTGCTGTGGAAAGCAATACAAATTTTATATTAAACCCAAAAGTGTATTACCAAGTCAGAAAGCAGCAAAGTCTAAGAGGTGTGCAGTTAAGGCTGTCACAACACTTTCAACGCTTGTATTTCATTACACCACAGGCAGTGAGATATCAGCCATAAATGTGGTGCAAGTGCTTAAAAAGATCAGCCAGACAAATGCAGCAGTTATGGTCTGTATCAAAACTTTCCGCAGCAGGCTGGATAGAAGCTTCTTGAAGAGTGGGAGGAGGGTTAAGTTGCCTATCATGAGACTGAGTCCATCCAGATCATAATTCTAACCCAACACGCCTCCTTTCCCACCTACCCAGCTGCATCAGATAATCTTTATGTGTGTTTCTGCAGTATGTAATCTTTGCTTTGGTCTTTGAGGCCTTCCTGATGAAGGCACATTCCAGGATGGCTCACAACTGTTCTGGCGAGTACTTCAAAGGAGGAAGAACAGGAGAGTGCGTGCCTGAGGAGCGGGGGCAGAGGCCTGCAGTGCTGCTAAACACTTTTACAAATCAGAAGTGAAGTTTGTAAGTGCAGGGTACAGTTTAATAATCTGCCTAACAGGACTGTAACAGAGGCAGCCAGCTGTACAGAGTGGATAAGTAATGGAGCTTTGGAGTGGCCTTTTGGGTCTATCCTGAAGTTACTTCCTTTAAATACCAGTAGTCAGTCAGAGCTTTACTGATGTCACTACTGGGCCAGAGCAGCACATGTAAATAGTTCCGAGTTTTTGAAAGAGAAACAGACCTTCAGCCTCCATTCTTAAGCCTTATAACATGCAGGACACTCACTCAGAAATGGGAAAAGCAGCCACGCACAGGATGTGTTTATAAACAGAGCACTAAGCAAGATCTGCATTTGAAGGCAATGGCTATACTGTAGGGCATGAGGCAAAGACAGGGCCGTCAGTTGCTTGAGAAGTGCACCAATGACCTATATCATGCAGATTCTACTGGGGCCATATTGCTGTTAAGGCAGGCCCCAAATATTGTTCAAAGCACTCTCTAACATTATTTGTATGTGAGGATACAAAGTTCCATTTTTTACCATCAAGAGTGGTTACACTTGTCAGTTCTGTATTTGTGGTATGGGATAGGGAAGACCAGGAACAATAAAATGTCATTTTAAATTCAACCACTGCACTTCTCCATTGAGAAAACTATTTGCTAGTGGACAGATAAGAGGAAACAGGGAAACATTTATAAATACTGCTCTCGACTATTTTGAACACGTTTACTGATAGATTAATTATTTAAGTGTCTCTTTTCAGGAGACTTCATTCTCTCTCTATTCTTTCCCCTGAAATCCATCTGCCCTGTCAGAAGCAGCATGTGCCCAAATGGCCAATTATTGTCGTCCCCCCGCCCGCAGCTTTCTATTAAAAAAACAAACAAAAAAAATTAGAAGCTAAGGGTAGTTTTTACAGTCCAAAGTGAGTTAAACATAGTTGTTGGGCCACAAATTGTGGCTCATAGAGCAGCTTGGTTCCTGGGATAAGTGGAGGAGCAGTTCTAGATGTGACAATTTTTCCTTTCCAGCAGCCCTCTCCCTCCCTTTCCATCTAAAATATTTTCCACTTCAAGCAACTGAATCTGATGAATTTGAGCTTCTTCTGTACTGTTTATATAGTGTGAGAGGTGTTTTCATTTAAATTAAGCCCTGCTACCTACGGGAGCCCTGCAGCAAGAGCACTTTCCTAATGCTTCAAAAGGTTTCACAACTCCAGAAAAGGATAACAGGAATGGGGTAACAAAGGAGGGTATTTGTCTGGGGTTTTTTGTTTTTTGTTTTGGGGGTTTTTTTTGGTTTTTTTTTTTAAAGGAGCATTTCTCCGGCCATGATGTTGATTGGGAGCAGGTATGAAACATAATTATTCCTTTTTTTTTTTTTAAATCTGACACAATGGCCGTAAGGATTTATTGCTGTTTCATCCAACAACGAAGTTTGAGCTATAGTGGCCATAGTAATGAAGTTCTAGGAATAAGGTTCTATATAAATGCATGATTACTGCATTAAATAGCTACATCTACAGTGATGCAAGAGCTAATCCACACAGCTACTGGGTTTTACCAGCACCTGATAGGGGAATAAATTCTTTTCATGTTACAAAATTACATAAAAGTTCTTTTTCATTCATGTTGTTCTTTTGGACCTCTTCTGTGAATCTTGGTGAAACCTCATCACAGCATCTCTTATAAAATAGCCCTCGCAAAGACAAGTTGGTTTGCAGAATGAGTATCTGAAAAGTATAACTGGGTTAAAATAATAATTATATTCGGTCATGGAGAATATTGGCTCTTTGCCAACATGGCCAGGGCTGCAATACCATGCTCTGGGTGTCCCCAGTCCTCTGACCTCCAGAAGCTGGGATTAGATGACAGGGGATAAATTGATAAATTGCCCTCTTTTGTTCACTCCCTCTGAAGCACCTGGCTCTGGCGACAAGCAGAAGAGAGGATACTGAGCTAGACAGACTATTGGTCTGACCCACTGTGGCTGTTCTTATGAGCAAGTGCATCAGTTCAAAATCATCATAAAAGGAAGACAAAAAGGTATATTGAGGACACCTAGCTACAGAATCTGTTTTCAAGTTGGTGCTAAAAGTAACCAAGTGCAGCTCTTTATACACCTTTGAGTTCGCACAGTCTTGTACATAGCTTGCTATTTCTATTGTGCAGACATAGCTGAGTCCCACCAGTCAACTTCTTTATGTGATTACATGCTGCTAAAAGCATATAAGAACTAAAGTTGAACCATAGATCAACCTATTGTCAGTTTAACGTATTTTATCTTGCTTAAGGTTTGACACAATGTTTTTAGACTTCAAGAGCCAAATCCTATGCTTACTCTCCACTGACCTCTCAGTAACCCCTCTTGGCAATAATATAAACCAGTGCAGAAGTTGGCCACAAAAGTTCAACTGCAATTCAGATACATTCATTTTTTGATCTTCAGATTTGCAAATCAGCAGAATTTCAGACGAAGTCACTCACAAATAAGCGAGCCACAAAACATACCTTCACTGTTCATGCTCTGTGGCTAAGATTTTTAAAGGAATTCCTAGGCAGCCCAGTTTTCTTTGTGGAACACTAAATAAAGTTGCAAGTCAGACATAATAAAGGAAAAGAGAGATGACAGGTAAGTCTTTTTGCCCATTAATTTGTTTCCTGAGATGCTTGATCTTCTGTGACCAAAATAATTGTCCAGTTTGTAGGGTGACCATATTTCCCAAAGGAAAAACGGTACACTGTGTGAGGCTTGCCTGAGCCCTCCCTGTTCAAGCCCTGCTCCTCCCCCACCACCCATGGAAGGCTGGTGTCAGTACTCATTTGAGATCTGCTTCCCTCTTCCCGCACAGAGCTGGCATCACCATTCACCCCCTGCATGTTCCCCTGCCTTTGTCCTGCTTGCTGTTGCCAACTGATCAAGTGGCTACTTATGCCAAAAAAGTCGGGATGACTAAGACATGGCTTAAAAAAAGAGACTGTTCCTGTCAAAATGAGATGTACGGTCACCCTACCTATTTTAAAAGAAACTTGCAGGGACAAAGTAAGTGCTGAAAATTCATCTATCTGGTGACACAAAGTTCTGTGACCAGCTATAGGAGCAATTGGGTATATTCTGTACACCAAGATCTTTTCTTAAATATAAATTTGATAAAATAGTTGCAATAGTGAGAGAAGTATTTTAAATGATAAATCCTACTGTCATATAGTTGTATTCTAAAATCATATGAGAAATAACTGTCCGCTCATATTATTTCTTTAGTATTAAAAACCATACAAAAACTTCTAAGTCAGGACTATACGCTCTCTGTCCTGAGAGAGGTCAGTAAAATGTGAGAAAAGTAGTTTTAGCTCTGACACATCTCCCTGGGTTGCCCTGCCAATTTCTGTGGTTTTACAATCACATTTTCCTATGTAAAGAAAAAGAATTTTCTCTCTCTGCTCCAGTATGAAAGACAGGCACAAACAAAAGAGAAACTGACTAACTGCACAAGGGGAAGAGTAAAGATACTAAATTCAAAAAGTAAATAAATAGAGAAGTAGAAAAATACTTTTCTCTAATCTTTTAGTCTGATAATCTCATGTGTAGTTATGATACTAAGCATACCTGTTCTGAAAGAAGTTGACAGTGTCCCTTAAAGTGCAGCAGCATCTATATATGATAAAATATATGTGTAATAGGATGGCCAACATTAGCATACATCCTCCTATTATGCTCCTCTCTTCCAGCCCCTTGACATTTATATTAGCTGATTTAATCTCAGCAATCCAACTTTAGAGCTGATATGTAAGAGGGTTGCATGTCAGTAAGTGGATGAGAGGGCAGGTTATATGACTTGCATACTGAGGACACTGGAAGTAGATTTATATTACACTACTTTAATGCTCCCTTCAATTTACTTACCGCCCCCTGAGTCTCATGTTTAGGAGAGAGGACTGTTGAATTCAAGCATGCTTTCCTTTATATTGCAAATCAACTATTGACAAAAAGCAAAATCCACTTGCTCAACTCACAGAACCAAGTGACCAAAGCATAGTCAATACCTAATACCAAAAGTAACGTATGTATTGGGGAAGCGATGGCATAAAATTGCAATTTCGTGGAGAGGAAAGCTGGAGCAGTGTTTGCAAGGAGAAAAGAAACAGTACAGTTAGGGTTTTGAACACAGAGAGCAAGATTTTCTGGGATATTGATGGGATAATCAAAGTGCTCTGAATGCTGAAGAGATGCTTGAAAATAGTTGAGCTGAGCTGTGGGTGGTGCAAGATTGCGGTGGCAAAATGGAAGGTGGCTTTGTATCTTTTTGTAGCATCTCCCCCAGTCCTGGGATAGTCTTTCATGGTGGGCTAGTCCCTAGGAAAGTAAAGCAAAGTAGCCTCAGAATTACTATACTTTACACCTAGAGGCCTATGGTCCTTGGGGTCATTCTGGCAGACAGCAGTCATTGAAGGTATAGAGAAACTTTCATCCATGTCCTTTAATCTCCAGACATGTCTTTCACTTCTGTACAAAGTAAGATTCTGTAAGAGAATCAATCTCCAACTAATGTGTTTTAACAAGAGGAATTTAACAAATATACAGTAACTGATATAACAATCACTTTAGTTTTAATTATTCTTATTGTTGTAATTAAATATCAATTTAACAAGTATATTTTTAATGATGGTCCCATATGTTTGCTACATAACGAGATCTTAATAAATGAGTTGATCATAAATGTTGATTATATATTAAAACTTTTACACAATTACATGTATTTAGGACTCTTAAAGGGAGTATTTTACTGTAAAAATTCCTAAACATACATATTTAATATGAATTTGGTTTGTAAGTTGGTCTTGAACTAAACCACCTTTGAAAAAAGTGTATCTATTCATTAATATGCCACCTTTGGAATGGTATACTTCATAGCTGCAGTTTAACATATGTACTTATCCTTATCTGGATCCTGTTAAAACAAATAGGAGGGTAAGCAGTCCTGAGTAAATACCAAACACACCTACCGGAAACCATTATTACTATAAAGAGTTTGCCTTTCATTGCAAACAGCTGTTTATTAATAAACAGTCACAGAGAAGCCCTTGAAGGAAATGCTGTAGAAGAGAAATGGTATTTCACTCTGAAGAAAAGCAGCATGTAACTAAAGGCCTTGTGGAACTGAAACCTTATATCTTCTTGGCACACTTCCTAACTACCACTTAATTCTATGGCCTGTGTGAAGTTTTACATAACCTGCTATTTGAACTACCCAAGCCATTTTTTGTTTTCTTGTCCTACTTGTTTCTGAACTACTGGCACAATGCTGTTACTATAGAAAAGAAATATGCCATTTCATAGTAGTTTAGCCTTCTATATGTAGTCCGACCAAAGGCAGCTATTTTTAAAACTATAATTTGTCTAAAGAGACTTGCTTATGCTTCCGTATGACACAGGACAGAAATACGACGTGGGTCATTGGAACAAATAAGAGTTTGGAATTCTTGGCTCACTTTCGGTAGACCTAATGTAACCCTGCAGTGTATGTAGCTCTAGAGCTGGGGGCTCAATCCATACTAGAAATGATTATTACTGTAATTAATTTATATTACAGCTACATTCCACAATGTGCTAGATGTTGGCCAAAAAGACAGTAAGGCAGTCCCTACCCCAAACAGCTCATAGTTAAAGGAATGCAATAAATGAAACATGAAGGCAAGAGATAAGTTATACATCATACTACCAAAGGCTTCTAAACCTTCCACCCACCCCGAGGTAGATAACAACTATCTCTAACTAGCCACTATTAGGTCATTAAGGTACTACAGCAGAAGTAGCCCTTGAGGAGGAATTTGGAGGAAAGTGAACACTACAGTCCCGGGTGTAATTTCCATTTTGGATAGACATACCCATGCTAGCTCTGAGGAAGCTAACATACTAAAGACAATAGTGTAGATTCACTGTGCAGGTGGCAGCCTGAGCTAGGGACCTGAGTACATATCTAAAGGCTTAAGCCAGGAGTCTAGCCTGTGATGTTGTCCTGCTATTTTTAGCTTGTTAGCTTGATCAAAGTTAATGTGGTTATGCCCACTTGAGTTGAAAATTACACTTGAGGCAACAGTGTAGACATGTGACCAGGTGCCACATCATGCCAAGGCCAGGGTCTCACTGAACACGGACAAATGCACAGCTGGAAACCAGTTTGGCTTACATGTGGATTAGTGTTAATGTGATTTACAATATCTGTATCCCAGGGTATAAAGTCCTATTGAGTGTCTCCATTGTAAATCGCTGAATTATGTAATTCTCCAAACAGGAAAGGAAACATTAATTAAGGTAAAGTGCTTGTTCTGCAGGCAAGATGACCCCCTGAAGGCAAATGAGGCATTGTGTAGCATTAAATAGCAAGTTCCAAAGGGGTAGCCATGTTAATCTTGGTCAGCTAAACAAAGAAGGAGTCCTGTGGCACTTTTAAAGACTAACAAATTTATGTATTTATTTATTTATTATTAAATAACAGAGACCTTGTGGACTGCAGTCCTGACTCTGTGTATGAACTCATAGGCTATGTCTACATTTGTCAAAATAAGTCGACTTAGCATGTCCACACTGTAAATTTAGGTCCGCTTAAAGTCGACCTTGCCAAATCGACTTACAGCGTTCACATTGGATGCCTAAGTCAACTTCTAGGGGCTAGGTGGACCTGGGAGTGGTGCATGGTGCGAGGGGGGGCACCCCTTTAAAAGTGCCAGAGGGGTCAGCATTTTCCCCATTGTCCTAAAGTACATGGGGGCTGAGCAGGACAGGGACAGGGGCAGAGTACGGGAGCGGGGTGGACAGGGCTGTGTCCTGCCCTGTGGGTGGGCATGCCAGGCTCTGGCTGTGCCAGGCACCCTGGCAGGGAGGTCAGTGGGGGAGCCCTGGGGACCTTTAAAGTCGACTTAGGGCTAAGCCACGTCTACACTGGCTTAAGTTGACTTAAGAAAGTCGACTTAGCCAGTAAGTCAACTTTAAACTAGGTTTTATAAAGTCGACTTAAAATTTCCTTAAGTTGACTTAAGCAGCAGCTTAAGTTGACTTAAGGAAATTGTAGTGTAGAAGCAGAGTAAATTAAGTCGACTTAAGCAGGCTTAAGTAGACTTAATTTACAAGTGTAGACACACCCATAGAATCATAGAACTGGAAGGGACTCGTCTCATGAGTTGGATTCTGGGGTGAAAGGTGTAAATATCCCTGACAAGGAGAAACTGGGATCTTTGTGCTGACTGGACTCCGAGGGGCAAAGATTCCTAAAAATAAGTAAAAAATCACCATGCTGATTGGCATGGGTCTAGGACACACAGAGCTGCTTATCACAGAAGTGTATATTACCTTTTTAAATTAAAGACTAACTTATTTGTATGTATTTTTCTTTTAACTTTATAAATAACTTCCTTATGTCTTTCCTTAGTTAATGTATCTTTAGCCAATCCTGTAATAAACTAACTACAGGGATTGTCTTTGGTCTGAGATCTGGGGTAATTGACTGGTCCTTTAAGTTTAGGAGTAAACTGAATATTATTCTGATTTTTGATATAAAGTGACCCTCTGTCACGTAGTCAAGCTTCCTGGGTGGCAAGACAGACCGGACTGCTCAAGGGAAGTGTCTATGACTCCATTGCAAGGCTCAGAGGGGTAGCCATGTTAGTCTGTGTACAGCGAAAACAACAAGAGTTCTGTGGCACCTTAAAGACTAACAAATTTATTTGGGCATAAACTTTTATAGGCTCCTGACAAAGTGGGTTGAAGCCCATGAAAGTTTATGCCCGAAGAAATTTGTTAGTTTTTAAGGTGCCACAGGACTCTCGTTGTTCATGGTAAGACTGTTAATAGTGCTTTACATGTTCACACTTGTTACTCTGTTGGTTAAATCTAATTACAGACAATACATTCAGCTTAAACTTAGGGTTTCTATCCCATTTTTTGACAGTCTGTCTTGAGGTTGGCTCACATCATCCTGAGTCACTCCAGACAGCGTGATGGTACTCACAGATTAATCCAAGCAGTGTGTCCCATTCCTAAAACGTGGTGTATAAGAAGGTAAAAACTTATCTTTGAAAGAGGCAAGCAGACAGCCATGTTGCAAAGTATAAAAGCACAAGTGAAAACAGACTGAATAATAAAAAAAAAAAAAAAATTCTCTAAATAAGTTTGATGGAAAGGAAAAAAGAGTGCAAAGAAACTTTTTTAGTGCTACACCACATCAGTAAAGACAAACACAGGGCAACAGGAAAATTATTAACAATTCAATAAATTTCTCTTTATAAAAAAATATACTAAAAAAATTGATTAAATTACATTGAAAATTCCCTCTGTTTAGCCAAAACCCCAGTTATCTAAAATGATTCAATATCATCCCACTACAATGCAATACTCAAAGTGCTGTGAATACTGAAAAGCTGACTGAAAATAATTACAACCTTTCTTTTATGCTCCCCCCATACCAATCTTTATCCTTTGCTATCAAGCATAAAATAAAATCAATGATGTTGTGATTCTCCCTGCTCCCAGCAATAAAAATACCATCTCAGTTGTGAGAGATCCCACACTGTAGCATATATACACACTTAGCTACCTCAGCAAGCGCAAACCAGCAGGACTGCTACTTAAGATCATTAAAACACAGGACAGCTCAGTGAACTTTGAAAACACTGTAAAATCAAGAGAATCATCTCTCAAAATTATGCATCAGGAGTCTGCAGTACAGCAACATCACCACAAATGAAGAAAGGAGGGAACAATTATTTCAAATAAGAGCTGTGCAGGAACTGGAGGCCAAAATAGAAAGCATGAATCCAATTCCACCTTCACCCCCAAAATGAGGAAAAAAAACCCCTCTGGTACTTCAGAGAAAGTGGACCCAGATTTAACCAATCCCACTTCTGTTTTTTAAAAGTAAAACAGCCCCTGGTTTTGCCTGTCCCTAGTAGAAACCCTGTAGGGTATTTTCAGAACTATTATTCCAAGGTTTTCATATAGTCATCATCATTCCTTAAAAGTTTAACCTCCGTGGCTCAATGAACCAGTATCTCAGTTTTCCAGTCTCTGAAATGACAATAACAACACTTATAGGCCAAACTGGCCAACCTACACTCAGCACAAGACCTGAGTGGAAGGAGCACCTCTTTGCCCCACAACACACCTACCCCTGATGCACTGTTCTGCAGGGGACCAGTCTGGGCTCTGTCACAAATCAGAGCATCATTAGGGTTGCTGTAATTTTCCTAGCTAGTAACAGTCCCTAAGAGGCAGTCCAGGGATTACCGGAGATAGCAGTGATGCAGCCACAATTCCTCCATCTATGGATATAATCCGACATACTGCCTAGGCTTGTGGGAAGGCCATGAGGAAATAGTGTAGAGTTAGCTCAGGGGTCTGAGGTCTTTGGCTGCCCCATTGTGGCTTCTGGCTCCAGACTCCCTCCCACCAGGGGACCCTGCATCAGGCACCTTGGCCCAGTTCCCTCCAACCCCCACCAGGTGGCTACACCCATTTCAGCTCTCAAAACACTTGGTTATTGAAGGAATTTTAAAAAATGGCTCTTCTCATCTTTTGGGTTGCTGCCCCCTGCATTAACTTCATTGGCTCTATATCATCTGGAAATTCTCCCTCACTAGGGGAATTCTCCTTGCCTTGTCAAAGCAGCATTATAGCTAATTGTCACTGCAGTGGGCCAGTAGCCAAACCCCAGTGCTTATCCCACACAAGATTATTTATGTAGGGCTATGAAAATACCATATCAACAGTGTTGCACACACTTTACAGGTTGCCTGCTGATCATAGGTGAAAAGTCGAGACAGAACTGCCTCCTCTCTGACGAAATCTTGCAATTACAATTGGCTTATGGAAGTCCTTTGTGCACCCACGCAGAATTCTGTAGCTCTCAGTAACAGTATCATTTTACTAATGAAGATTTCACTAATGTAGATAAAAACAGGCACACATCATCCACTGCTAAGAATCTGTTCTCTTGGTGCTATTATTACAGAGAAGGCTAAAGTACTGAGATTTATCAGCTAAAAGAACATTAATATTAATTCTATTGATCTCACAGCCAGCAAACCTTATATTAAGATCTGCAATAGATGTTGTCCTTTCTACACTTAACACTACACTTAACATGCAAAGTTAGTTATCATAAAAGTAACACAAAAAGCTATTAAAATCCTTAAGTGATTTTGAATGATCACTTGTCAAATTCCCTGTTACTTATACCCACATAAACTCATTATTTTGGATTTGCATGGGTTATAAATTAGGGCAAAATGGCTCATTAATTGGATTTGAATCCATATACTTTCTTAACTTTAAGAGCAATGGAAGCTATAAATTTATATTTAAAAAAAACCATGTTACATCCATGCTCTGTAGAAATACAGCTAACATTCTATGATATATATATATATTTATATATCTCACACAGACACACGAGATTTTCACGCAGTTTAATTTAATTCACAGTTATACTGTTGTGTTTCCCTAATTTGAAATTAAGTAAATAATAAAGAGTTTCAAAGGTTTGTTTCCTACAATAAGTATGATTTCCTGTCTGTTTTTAGTACACCACTTATTCCAGGTACTGTCATGACCTGTGAAGTTAACCTAATGTGGTAAAATTCCTGATCCATTCATCTGCCAACTTTCCTGCTTCATTTCAGTCTTGTCACAAGTAAGATTAGTTGGTTTTTAGTTATTGAAACATTAGTGCAGACGTTCTTTCATATAATTAATGTAGTATTTCATTCTATATAATTAATGTAGTATTTAATAATGTTATACAAACACTAAAACAGGTGTAATCTCATTTTTTTCTCAAGCTCCTAATATATGTTTTTATTACTCAAATAGCACTTCAGTTATTATAATATAAAATGGTTTGTGAAATGCTTTGCTGGCAGCTTCCACATTTGTGCACTATGAGATTAAAACTGATAGGGCAAAATCCTACCCTCTGTGCATACTCATTACCCAGAAGAATTCCACAAAGATTCAGTGACAGTGATCCTCCCATGAGATCACATGACAGCAACAGCAGTGACCCCTGATTTGCTCTTTCTATATAGAGATCTCCCACACAACACGGCTCCACTGCACTCAGGGGTTGCAGACCCACTAGAATGGACTCACTGCTCAGCAGACATGCTAGTCTCACTGGCTATGTCTACACTTGCTAAAATTAGTTTGAATTAATTAGTTCGAACTAACTAATTCGAACTAATTTTAGTTAGTTTGAATTAGCTTAATTCGAACTAGCATGGCCACACTGGAACGTTAGTTAGAACTAAGCAAACACTTGCTTAGTTCAAATTAGCGATCCCCATTCATTTCATTGGACGGTTAATTCGAACTAAGAAATTAGCTCGAATTAACATGGCCACATTGGTTAGTTATTGGTTATTGGTTAGTTCGAATTAACCCCTTACTTTGAATACCCTATTCGAACTTATTAGTTCGAATTAAGGAAGTCCTTAATTCGAACTAACTAAAGCCTAGTGTAGCCATGGCTTTATTTAGTTTGAATTAAGCCTCCTTAATTTGAACTAATTTGCCAGTGTAAACATAGCCATTGAGTTCAGGTCCTTCTATGTGGTGGGATATGGTGGGCAGAAATTATCCAGTAATATTTTTAGAATGGTTTAGAAAAATAGCTTAGCTTTTCTATAGAGATATTTGCATTTCATTGATAAATTCAGCAACATATATTCAGTCAATCTCAGCTTTAGTCTTTTGCTCTGCCAGGGGCATCGAGCACTGAAAAGCTAAGACACACAGGGTATGTCTACACTAGCAATTTAGGTTGACTTAAGGACCTTTAAGTCAACCTAAATTACTCCATGTCTACACCTGACTTTCATTAAGTCGACTTAAGAAATTCCTAAAGTCGACTTAATGAAAGCTTAAGTCGACCTAATAACAATTGCCCATTAGGTTGACTTAAGTCTTAAGTCGACTCCTTAAGTTGACTTAAGGATGGTGTGGACGAGCAGTAACCCTTAAGTCACCTTTATTAAGTCAACTTAAGGGTGGTTAGGTCGACTTAACAAAGTGGACTAAGTCAACTTAATAAGGTCGGCTTTAAGTTGACTTAACAAAGTCGACCTAACTTTTTTAAGTGTAGACATAGCCACAGAGCTCCTGGGAGGGAAGAAAAGCCTTACATCACTTAATGGGATGAAGGAATCATAAAGCTGGGTTAGCAGACTCCAGAGATAGTCCTGTTGGCTATGTCTACACTTGCACTTTTAAGTCGACTTAAGTGTCTACACTTAAAATTAAAGTCGATTTAAAGTGGAATTTACAAAGTCGACCTAGAGCATCCACACTGGATGCTCTAGGTCGACTTTGTGGGGCTAGGGGGACCTTGGGCAGGTCCACGGTGGTGGGGGGCACCCCTTGTGTGCAATGGGGCAAAGGGGGACAGGGACCCTGGCAGGGCAGAGCCCTGTGTGTGATGCTGTCTGGATTTAGGGAAGCATTTATGATATTATTTTCAATGGATATCTCATAAATGCTATAATCCATAGGAACTCTGTCATGTTTTGTATCAATAGAAAGGTGGTAATTTGCTGGGAATGATTATATAGTTTATGTCTAGGAATTCTATTTCGATCAGAAGTTAGGAATTTGGTGTTCTACATATACTTTAACTTATATTATTTTATTGAAATACCTGAGAGAGGCGGGTGTGTAAAACCATTGTGTCCTTAATGTTTAGGAATTTTCCAGGTAGAATGGTCCCAGGGAGTAAATTGATGAGCCATTAAGGACACAATGCTTGTATTCCTTATGTCCTTAATGGCTCATCAGGTTACTCCCTGGGACCGTTATACCTGGAAAATTCCTAAACATTAAAGACACAATGGTTGGTGGCATCCTGTCTGGGGCGTTCCCACAGAATCATACAAGTTAAAGTATAGATATAACACCAAATTCCTAACTTCTAACTGAAATAGAATTCCTAGACATAAACTATATAATCATTCCCAGCAAATTACTACCTTTCTATTGATACCAAACATGTTCCATAGTTCCTATGGATTATAGCATTTATGATATATGAATAGAAAATAATATCATAAATGCTTCCCTGAATCCAGACAGTGTCACACCCTGCCCACATGCCCTGCCCTTTGGGGGGCATGCCAGGCTCCCCCTGTGCTCCCTCGCAGCAGGGAGGGCATTGGTGTAGTCCTGGGGTAGCCCTAAGTTGACTTAGGGCTACCCCAGGGCTACACTGGCTTAATTCGACTTTAAAAAGTCAAATTAAGCCTTAAGTCTAATGAAAAGGTGGTTTAATAAAGTCGACTTAATTTTCATTAAATCGACTTTATTTTCCTTAAGTCGACTTAAGCAATCTGCTTAAGTCGACTTAAGGAAACTGTAGTGCAGACGCAGGATAAATTAAGTCGACTTAAGCAAGCTTAAGTCGACTTAATTTACCAGTGTAGATGCAGCTGTTGAGTCTCCAGTTAGGGGGATGCTTCTCATTCTAGTGTATCTTCAGCATGTTTTTTCCAAGGAGCTTCATGTGGTTCTCTCCTTTTCTTTTTCCACTCTCTTTCCCTCAAAAGCACCTCAATGTGTTTTGCCTTCTAACTGACTAAAAGGCGGTTTTGTTCAGGGCTTTGTCGTACACACCTGAAATTCTACAGCAGACTAGTTATTCAAGAGACCACAGTGCACAATGTAGTTTTTCAAAAGTCTTCAATTGGCATAAATATTATTAACAACATTTATACAGTACTATCATTGCCAATGTGATGAATGCATTAGAAATGCTTAAAATGAATTGACTAAGGAAAGAAATGTACGACTCCTTAACTGATGGCATAATGTCATTTTGATTTCTTTGATAAGTAATTTAGTAGTTGATTCCATCGTCTATATATCATGTAGATTTATTTGCTATCTGACTGCTTTGTAATTGTTGTTAGTGCAGCTAAAAAAAGCCTGTGCAGAAAAGCATTCAACCCCAACTGACAGCTTAGTATACATGAAGTGTACTAATTAGCCTCTTCTCAAGACACTATGTTTTTCTGGAAAAGGATATCTTTCCCGACAGGTGGGAAACTAAAACATTTTTAAAGTAAACTGACACTGGCACAATTCTTGCATATTTTTTAAAAATCAATTTCCTTAATTCTTTGTAAATACAACAGAATTGTTGATTGAAATGGAAGTTGCAGGGACATACATTATGTACAAAAAGACGACATTTAAAATCATGATTATCTGGAAAAGAAGAGCTCTATTTCTCTGTAATGGAAAGATATAATTAAAAGGAATACTCCTCTCCAGATAATAGTGCCTTACAGTATCTTCTCTTTAGGAGACCATGTTAGTAAAGATTTTATTGAATGCTAAACCAGAAGATATGAAACACCAACAGATAACAGAAAGATCCAGTTCTCCTGATAGGCCTACTGAGGAATAGCTATTTCAGTGGCTGAACCTCAACACGTTTAGGATTCAGATGGAAAAAATGGAAAATTTTCCCCCTAAAGCATGTCCCTGTCTTTTAGGTCTAGAAATTAAATTGGATATTTCTGAAGAACAGACTCATTGGCACGAATTCTGATATTCCTGCCTTTGGCTAGGATGGAAATATTCCAGCAGAATACATTATCTCACAGCATTTCAGAACTTCTGCTTTGAAAACCAAAAAGTACAAAAGCAAATGAAAATAAAAATTAACAAAAACAAACAGAAGCAAATCAAATTTGAACATTAAAATGGTTTGAGTGGCTGTTATTTCAATTGAACTGATTCACAGAGCCAAAACAGAAATTGGAGAGGAAAAATTCTTCTAAATGCTTAATAGAGATATTCCAGATTTTTACATTAATATTTCCTCAACATACACCCCTGTGAAAAGTCCTGAATTGAGAAATAGAGACCAAACCCTCTGTCTGCTCATTCACAGAGTGAATACAGTACTGGCCATGGTCATTTTACATAGGCCAAAAAGAAGCCTTCATGTGCTACCAAAATCTGGTCATTATCGATCTGGGGTTTATTTGAAATGAATGCAAAGAAAAATCCTGGAAGAAGAGGTAATTATCTAGTAAATTTAGAACCAAATACCAAGTCTTCCTTCACTTAATTTGAATATAGAGTTCATAAAAAAAAAATAATGGGTGTTGGATGGTTTCAATAAAGCGTGATTTATAATAAAAATATCAGCAGACATTGAGTTAGGGTTCAATGCATTTTGTAAACAAACTTTTTTGATCCTGGAATAATAAAAAATCTCCTCTTCTTCTAGTTGAAGAAGATGGTGAGATCAAGTATTGTGTCATCAATGCCTTTCATTACTGTTTTACATACTTTTCTGAATCTAGAATTATCCTCTGCCCAGGGCCTTGTAGCCTCAATATGGCAAGCACGATGTTTCCTTTTTCTTGTTTTTGGCCATTTCTGTAACCAATATTCCTCATCCCCAAACTGCATAAGTCACTTATCCTTCCTAGCTCTTTCTCTGCCTGAGTCATTGCCCTCCTTCTTCACCCTGATATCCTTTCTCAGGTTTGTAATATCAGTAGATTATTATTAATTTACTGCACAGTCCATCTTCAGGATCTCATCGATACACACCTGAGCCCTGTTTTAGTCACACTTTTTCACAGAATAATTTCACAATGGGCTAAATCCTGATCTCTGACGTCCATAGCAGTTTTGCTAATGACTTCAAAGGAATTAGGATTTAGTCATATAAATAGAGGTTTTGTATAATGATATTTGTATTTTGCACGCGGCTGTGCACTGAAGCAATGGGGAACTTTAAGGCTACCTTATGTAAATGGAATGCCAGTATGGGGCAAATCTTAAAGTCCTTAGTTTGGCAAAAAACTCATTGAATTCAATAAGGATTTTGCCTAAGAACAGACGGAGTAGGGAGTCAAGGATCTGTATCAAGGAGGTTCCATTGTACTCAGAGTGTACTCAGAATGAAAATTATTTGGGGCAGGGACTATTAAGATATTCATCATGTATGTATAATGCCTAGCACAATGAGCCCCAATTCCTGATTGAGACATGGAGGTACTGCTACAATACAAATCACAACACAAAACAGAACAATAAAATACATAAATAATAATAATAATAATAATAATAATAATAATAATAATACAGTTCTAATTTTGGCAGTCCCCTATTCTATCCTAAATTTACAAGAAATCTCTGTTTCCAAGAGGCAAAACAATTCTTTCTCTCTTAGGTACCTCATTCCCTTCATAGTTTCATATGCACTAAGCTCAGATCCTAGAATACAATCCTTTAAAAAAAAAATTGCCACTTTTATTTAAATGCTTAAATATGGATATAGATGTTCTCCTACATGCACCAAACACCTGAAAATTTTGCTTTATATTTTGTTATAGTAATGCTTATCAAAAGTCCAAGTACAGTACGTTCCTAGCTATTAACTGATTTTGTTATTTATATTAAAAATAATTAAGCAGTAAATCTGTGGTTTCACATTAACAACTGCAAACTTTCTCAGCAGTGCATAGAAACACAGTTTCAACCTATTTTAGGATACGTGTTAAAGTAATTCTTATGATATTCTTTACAAGGGATGATTCCCAGCCTTTGCCTAAGGGGCAACAAAGAACAGGGCACTCTAGAAATGCAGAGTAGTAGATGGTCCCTGCCTTGATGATTTTATAACCTGAATGGGAATAACACCCAAACATAATGAACAATATGATGGCAGCAAACATAATATTAATTTCATAATTGAGGGGGGAGTCATTAGGAGGGGACTGGCTAAATGGACAGAAAAGAGAAAGCAAGTGTGTAGGAGAACATGAGCAGACAAGTGAAGCCCAGAGATGAAGAGACTGTGAGGAAGAGATAGGGCTGGAGCAAAAAGCCAATCAGCATAGAGGATAGAAAGTGAAGTCAAAACTCTTAAAAGTTCTCACAATGTCTGAAATGTGTTACAGTACTAAAATAGGCCACATACTGAAATGTGCTACAATTCTTGGGTGTGATTTAAGCACAGAGTGCTCTTCCAGATTTCTAGTCTTCTGAACTATCAAATTTTATGGGTTGTTGGACCATTAACTTAAAATATATTTATTTGTGTGGTTGAAGTTCCTTTAAAAAGATTCTTAAACACATTTAAAAACATGATAATTGGAAATAGTATACACCTGGAATTGATAACAGGCTACTCAGTCTTACACCTATAGGCCACTGAGTTAAACTCAGTGCAAGCCATTAGTGACCGAAAGTTATTACCGTCTGGTGACTTGGCAATAAAAGTGAAATGAATTTAGTGATCTCAGTCAATTTCCCAGTGATCAGCTATGCATTTTTAAAACCCCTTCTAACAGATTCTTCTGGGTAGTTAAGCCAAAAAAAAGTCACCAACCTTAACAGTGATTCCATTTCGAAGGTCTTAACTTCTGGATGTATTTATTGTCTCCCAAATCAGTTTATGCTCCATCCAACCAAAAAGAAGCAAAATAAAAAATGACAGGGTCCAAAACCTGCAATGATATGTCAGACTAAAAATAAAACAAACTAGGGCATAAGCACCATCTCCTATAATTGTCTGCATGCATTAGTTTGTTTAATTCTTAGTCTAACAATCACACATCTTCTTTTTGGTTATTTTAGCAGATTGGAACGTAGCTCATTAGGGAAACTAAATACATCACTGGATTCCAAAAGCTAAGCTTTTCTGAATGGCATAATTGTCTAGGTAAGACATTTACCCCTTTCCCCTCAATTAAATGTGGGACCAATCTTTCTGTTCAACATCAGGGGAAAATCTGATGGGAACTGTTGAGTGAGTGTCACCTTATGGAGTTACCTCTGCACTCTGCAAATCCCACACAACTTCAAATTCCACTGGGTTCTACCACCTTGAATCCCAGAGGGTGTCAGACCCTCTGTGAAGCTCCCTGATTATACCCTACTTACCTCTCAACATAAGAGCTCCTGAAGGAGACATGGAGTTGAAAGCTTTCCTCTTTGGGGCCTATATTCTCCTATATACTTGGTCCAGCAATCAGGGTGGAACTGGAGCATGAGGAAATGGACCAATAATTACTATTTTGTGTATATGGGGTATTGGACCTAATTAGATGGTCCACCTTTCAAGGTTATAATGTAATGGTCCCCTTTGAAAGTTACTTTTTCTCAAGTTCTTCTAGAGGGATTTGAGGGAGAATTTTTCCCTCTGACAGATTCCTTTTCTGATATTTTACTAAAATATTATAATGATTGTTTCTCTTCTTCATCTATCAATACAATAGTCCCAAGGCAGCCACTGCCCCAGTTTTTCTTCATAGGTTGTCATGGTTTTCAGGTAGCTAGTAGTAAATAATACAAGACAACTATGTGCATTAGCAGAACTCACATGATGAAGCCAACCAATTGTGTCATAAGATATTTTTTAACCATGTCAAAGGCATAAATGTGAAGTTCTCTGTCCTTGACTTTTAGATTACTACTTGTTGCTGAGAAGAAAACTGTTCCACAGCCTGTGATCTGGTTCCACACCTTCCTGTCTGGTGCAACCTACCAGTGCAGTACTGCCTTTGTTTGTGATGGAGACCATCTATCTCTCCTTCCAGAAGAGTATAGTGACTGTTGTTCTTTAGAAAAGGCTTGTACCAGCACATACTTTACTCAAGAAACCCTGTCTTGATCTTTGTGATATGGCCACTTATTAACTTATTTTAATCTTCTCTTTTTGGGTAAAGTTACAAAGAACATGGCCATATAACTCTCACAATATCTAGATGCCTCCACATTGCCTTGCCTCTGGTCATTCTGGGTTCAGATCTGGATATTGTAAGAAAACTGCTCCTACAACGATAGCCAATGATTTCCTCTTGGCAATGGATGAAGGTCAGCATCCATACTCATAAATTGCATTATTGGCATTTGATACCATTGATCATGAGACATTATCATTTGTGAACCCTCCCAGGAATGGATGAAGTCAATGTTGTGTTCATATGTTCTTTCTGAGATCTCTCAAAGAGCAGTGTTGGGTAGTTAATCTTATGCCTCAAGAGCTCTCTTTTTTGAAGCTCCACATCATGTCGCCCCTCTTGTTCCATGTTCATATGGAGCTCCTAGGAAAATGAGTGAGGAAGCATGGGATTGTGGTGCTTTCCTTATTCTGTTGACATCCAGCTCTATGTTTCCATCTGAGCCAGTTGAGCATCCTACCTAATGGATGGTTGAGTCTGAAATCTGCATGGGAACAAACGGCCTGAAGGTCACCCAGACAAGATCAAAGTGATATTGGTAGACTGAGTGAGCAAATCAAATGTGACAGACAATACATCTACCGGACTGAATGGGAGCACATTTCCTATCTATGGCTATGTCTACACTAGGGAATTAAGGTCGACTTTAAAAAGTCGACTTTAATAAGTCGACTTTAAGTCGACCTTATTAAGTCGACTTAGAGAGTCCACACTGGGCTCCTAAGTCGACTTAAAGGGGTGCTTACTAAGTCAACTTAGAGAGTCTACACTGGACTCTCCCTGGACCAGCAAGCCCCTGAGTGGTCTGGGGGAGAAGGGAGCAAGGAGCTCCCTTCTGCCCCGGACCACTCGGCTCCCTTCTGCTCAGGACTTCTCAGGTCCTGGGCAGAAGGGAACCCTCCTAGCCTGGACCACTCCGGTCCCGGGGAGAACTTCCCCGGGACCCGAGTGGTCTGGGCCAGGAGGAAGAGCCAGAGACCTGCGCTCCAACTGCCGGCTGCTGAGCAGCTGGAGCAGGGATCCCAGCAAGAAGGGACCACGGGGCTTCCTTCTTGCCGGGACTGCTCAGGTGTTTCTTAAAGGGCCGGAGCGCTGGCAATTGCCGGCACTGCTGCGCTCCAGGTTCTCAGAAGCCCGAAGTGCGGGGCTTCCTTCTTGCCGGGACCTGAGCGATCCCGGCGAGAAGGAAGTCCCGCGGTCCCTTGTCCCCAGGACCTGCGCTCCACCTGCCGCAGCTGGAGCGCCAGTCTCGGGGAGAAGGGAGCCCCGCGCTCCCTCCTGGCCGCGACCGCTTGGTCCGGCTAGGAAGGAGCCTGGGGCTCCCTTGGCCAGCGCCGTGCTCCAGCTTTTTCTCTAAACAGCTGGAGCATGGCACCGGCCAAGAGAGCCCCGGGCTCCTTCCTAGCCGGACCAAGCAGTCGTGGCAGGAGGGAGCGTGGGACTCCCTTGTCCCTGAGACCTGGAGCGCGGGTCCCAGGGACAAGGGACCACGGGGCTTCCTTCTTGCTGGGACCTGAGTGCTGCCCGCTGCTGATCAGCTGGAGTGCAGGTCTCCAGCTCTCCCTCCTTGTCGGGACCGCAGGGTCCTGGCTTGGCGGGAGCATGGGAAGCGTGGGGCTTCCTTCTCCCCAGGGTCCGTACTCCAGCTGCTGAGCAGCTGGAGCGCGGGTCCTGGGGAGAAGGAAGCGAGCCTAGCAGTCCCTTCTTGCCGGGACCTCAGTGGTCCCGGCGAGAAGGGACCCATGCCCTAAGTCGACTAAGTTGACTTAGGGCTACCCCACGTCTACACTGGCTTAAGTCAACTTAAATAGTCGACTTAAGCCTCAAAGTCGAGTTTATAAAAGGTGTTATAAAGTCAACTTTGAATTTCCTTAAGTCGATTTAAGCAGCTGCTTAAGTCGACTTAAGGAAACTGTAGTGTAGACATAGGGTAATTAAGTCGACTTAAGCAAGCTTAAGTCGACTTAATTTTCAAGTGTAGACGCACCCCATGGTACTACTTGTAACCTCAGCATCTATTAGGGGATCAGATGGTAGTTGTGTGAAGACTACTTATCATCAGTTCTTAGGAAAGTGAGTTTCCTTTATTTGTGAACTAAGCCTTTGCCATCTTGAAATTAGACAACTACATGGCATTATATATGGGGCTGGCACTTGAGGCAATTAGGACAAGTACACTAGTGTGCAATATGTGAGCCTAGCTGTTGACAGGTTATTGCATACACAGTGCATTACACCACTGCTCTGTAATCTGCTCTGGTTATTTGTTAGTTTTCAGGTGGAGATTTTGGTGCTGGTTTTGATGAATAAGACCTAAAATGGTCTGGCACTTGACTATTTATGAGCCTTCCTCTCTGCCTACATGACAATGCCCCAGCTGCAGTCAGAAGATTCTCTCATGCTATCAGATGCCAGTTTAAAAGAGGTGTTTTCCATGACTATCCCTTGATTTGAGGATCCCCACCCCATATTTGGCATGGAATACTTGAATATTAAGGGCACATTACAAGACTCATCTATTTTCCAGGATATAGTGGGAGGGTAGAGAGGCAAGGGATGACTGTGGTCTTTGGATAAGGTAGGGCATTTTTATTTCTGATTGATTGGTTTGTTAAGTGGGTTGGAGGGAGAAATCAATTAGGTTTGGGCTGGCTCTTTTAATTTTAATTTTATTTTATGTTTAAATATGCACATGAGCTTAAGGTTCTGGCATATGTTAAGATAAATTACAAAATAATAAAGGTGTATCGCCCTGTACTTGTATTGCCTCGGTCATTATTTTGAAGAGGGAATGCTGAGTGGATCTTTTTTTAATGAACTTGTTAAAAACCATAAAATATAGATATTCAAGGTGCTTTTAAAGCCCTAGAAAAGAAAAGCCAAACAAAAACCAACAGTGGCTAAATAAGTAGCCCTTTAAAGGCTTGGATGGCTCTTCTAAAATGCTCAACAAAAAACACCCGAACAAATGTTGTCTTGCTCTTGACACCAAATACAACAGTCTAAAAAACAGTTGATTGTTCATATGAAAACTGGACAGGTGTTAGCTGAAGGCACAGAACAAAACCAGAATGCATTTAATTCCTTTATTGTGAAGGCAGAGCTAGAAGCTCTCTGCTGAAAGAGAGAGATCATGTTTTTTGTACTACCAAAGAAGTTATCGAATGATTGTCTAAACCCACCTCAGACTGCCAGATGGCAATTGCCAGTAAACCTGCAGGTGAACATTTTCTCATTAGCTACAACTGGCAGTAGCTTCAGGTTGATATATTAAAAGTGCCTCCAAAACCCCAAAACCATAATGATATATATCCCTTGGAAAAAATGATCTTCACAATAACCATTGTACAGATTAAAATGGAAATTCTCTTCCTTTCAAGCTACATTTGCAGTTGTTTAATTTAAAAGCATTAAATTATTTTTCCCTTTGTAAAGCTGAAATTCATGTCACTGTGACAAATTACATAAAGAGCCGAATTCTCCTGCTACAAGTGTAACTCATTAATAGAATCAGACAATTACAGGCTTTGAAGGGACCACAAGAGTCATCTAAGGCTAACTCCTGGCCAAGATGCAGGATTTATTGCGGCTAAACCAGGGCTTGACAAAACTGCCACCCAGCTTCAAACTAATACTCTTAGGAGGGACACCCCCTGCTGCTGAAAAACCACCACCCTCACTTTTGGTGGCAGCACAGGACCCCACCGCCAAAATACCACCAAATCCGCTGAACACCATTGCAGGCACCAGCAGTTCTATTTTTAGGTGCCAGGGGCCACTCCGCCGTTGCAGTTCTGCGGCAGAGTGAGGCGCCACGTTACAAACCTGGATGCCATGGCAACCTGGTGCCCAGAGTTTGTCGAGTCTTGGCCTTAACCATTCAAGACAGTTGGCTATCCAGCCTCCTTTTGAAATCACCAGTGAAGAAGCTTTCACATCCTCCAAAAGCAGTTTGTCCCACTGTCCTACTGTTCTTCCAGTTTGAAGCTTTTCCTGAGATTTAATCTAAATCTGCTATGCTGTCATTTGAACCTATTTTCCTACCTTCTGTGACAAAAGAAAAAAAATTTTCTCCATCTTTTTATGGCAGCCTTTCAAGTACTGAATACCGCTATTATATTCTTCCTTAATCTCCTCTTTTCCAAACTAAACATATGCAGTTCCTTCAGGTTCAGTCACTGCTCATATGGCTTGCATTCCATCCTTTTTATCATTTTTGTTGCTTGCCTCCAGATCCCTTCCAGTTTCTTTACATCCTTTCTATACATTGGTGAACAAAACTGCACACCGTACTCCAGATAAGGCCTAACCAGCACCAACTAGAGTGGTACAATCACTTCCCATGACTTGCATGCCATGCCCCTATTCATGCAACCTAAAATTGCACTTTTTTTTTGCAGCACCATCACATTGCTGACTCGTCTTGAGAGTCTTTCTCAGCAGTGCTGCTGCCATGCCATTCCTCCACCCCATTCTCTATTTTGTGCATTTGCTTTTTCTTTTCTAAGCACCTTAAATTTGTCTTTGTTGAATTTCATTTTGTTTTCTGCAGCCCAATTCTCCAATTTATCAAGATCCTTCTGAATTTTAGCTCTGTCTTCCCTAGTATTGGTAATCATCTCTTCCTCTCCCACAATTTGTGTCATCGGAAGACATGATCAGTATGCTCTCTACACCTGATCCAGGTCATTAAAAAACACATTAAACCACATGAGACCAAGAATAGATCCTTGTGAAACCCCACTTAAGACCTCCATCCAATCTAACATCATTCCATTGTTCCTCTTTGTTTGCAATTGTTTAATTATATATCCACTTAATGGTAGTTCTGTCAGGTCTGCATTTCTCCAGCTTACTTCTTAGAAAGTCATGTGCGACTGTGTCAAAAGCCTTGCTGAAGTCCAGGTTTATTATGTCCACCACATTACACCTATCCACCAAATCAGTTACCCTGTCAAAGGAGGAAATCAAGTTCGTTTGGCATGATTTGTTCTTGGTAAATCCATGCTGGCTGCTAATGATAACCACCCCCCAGGCATTCACAAATGGAATGTGTTATACGTTGCTGTAATAGTTTCCCAAGTATCAGAAAGTCAGGGTGACTGATTTATAGTTTCCCCAGCTTCTCCTTTCCCCCCTTTTTAAATGTGAGAACTATAATAGCCTTTCTCCAGTCTTCTGGAACCTCTCCCATCATCCACGAGTTTGTAAATATTATTGACAGTAGCTTTGAAATTGCTTCCACTAATTCTTTCGGTACCCTTGGGTGAATAGCAACCAGCATCACTTATTTGAATTCATTCAAATTGGTCAGAATATCTGGTGTGTTCTTTACTTATCCTGATCTGCATGCCTTCTCTTTATTGTCTATGGTAACCTCACTATTCATCTGGTCACATGTTATTTTTTGTGAGAAGACTGAAGCAAAGTAAGCAGTGAGCAGCTCTGCCTTCCTTTCATCTTCCATTATCAGTTCACCTTCTCCTCGAAGCAGTGGACCAACTCCAATGTCAACTGGAGTTAAGGGAGGAGAATCTACCCAAATATATTTAACAAAACAAATGACTCACAAAATTCTTCTTTTGTGCATGGTAGACTTGTAGTCATAATTCTCTTTTTCTTCTTCTATAGACTACAAAGGAATTTCCCTATATTTCAAGCTGGGTTTGCCAATCTATTATAGTCACAAAAACACATCTTTCAGACATATTGGATGTACAATCATTCTTGGCAAACTAACGTCTCCTCTGCGGCAGGTTTAATTAATGCAGAAACATGTCAGTTCATAGTTCTTTTAATATATCCTTTTAATATGTCCTGGTACAGCAGAACGAGAAAAAATTCTTAAACTCAAAATATTATAGTAGTAGCAACAGCAAAAGAGAAAGTTACAGCTATATAAAATCAAGCTTCATTGTCTAAGTGATTTAAGAGTAGAAGACTACCATATTCTAACCGTTTAATGATATCTTCAATTCAGAAGAAGCCCTCAAACTACCAATTACTTCAGTCGTGGAAGAGTTCCAAGATATAGTTTAAACCTTTCACAGGAATGTTCTCTATAATGAAAAGAACAATGTGCCTTTGTGAGTTTTTTGGATTTTTTTTTAAATTAAAAAAATGACAGATTCTCAGAACTATGAGATGAAACTGAATCATAATGTAATATGTTCAAGAGAAGTTTTCCATTGCAGACTACCAATCTTTCTCTCAACAGTTTATGTTAAATACTGTAAAAGCCAAAGGTTCACCTTGTATTTTAAAAAAAGAAGTCTAGAAATATACCTGAGCAGTAAATGCTTTTGGTTTTTATTTCAAACATTCACCCTTTATGGGGAAAATATTTTTGGATAAACTAATCTGTCTCAGGTATTCAGGCATCACTTCCAGGTCGAACTACATGCCTGAAAAGAAAAGAGATTCTAACTTTCGGACATACAAGTACCTGGCTTATCAGAGGTGCAGCCCAGGAACAGCAAAGAGATGAGAAGTTTGTTTCTCTTCTTAGGTCTGCTAGTGGAAAATGAATGGGCCACTCCATTTCAAAATGTGTGCCCTTGCAATTAGAATTCTCTCAAACCCACTGGCTCAGCTGAGTCATTGTTTCTCTCCTGTAAAGATTTTCCAACTGCGTGTCTATACAGTACATGCATGGATACTGGTTTGGATCTATATGTAAAAATTCTTGCATATCAGGATGTGAGTCATAAATAAAAAAGACCAGTTTTGCATGTGTGCATACTTTCTCGTGGGTGGAGTTTAAAAGAAGACAGATTCACACCTTAGGTACAAACAAGGGTGAACTTGTCCTTTGCGTCAGGACTCATTCTGACATATATAAAAGTGAGGCACCATTCACCAATGAACAGCAGGGATCAAATCTGAACAATTAAAGGACTATGAAAAAAGTGAAAACAGAATAACTCAGTTAATATTGCAGTCGTAAACACAATGTAATTAAGCTTATGTTCTCTGAGTTACAACCAAGCATCCTCCATTAACTTCTCAATGCTCCTGCATATAACTCCATTAACATTAATGGAAGTTACGTGCTGGTATCAAGGAGAAAGCCGACCCCTACATTACACTGAAATCCCAGTCTCTGGATGAGATTAACCCAGTTGTCCAATTACTGGATTAGAAAAGTCTCCCTGTTAAATCCCCTTCTCAGCAGCATCTAGCAGCTGAAGAAAAGATTGGTGAGGAGTAAGGCTCATTGACTGACAGCAGCAACAGCAGGTGTTTGAAGGAAATGAAGAGGCAGAAAGTGTGTGTCACAACATCCGGTGTGTACAGCGTTTACAGGATAAAAATAAAATAAAGTGAAATAAAAGAACACATGAGCCTGGTTTTAAATGCTGTGGCTGATGTCCAAGGAAGGGGGCCTTTGTCAGCCAACCCATGAGGGGTCTGATCCTGCCTTCCCAAAGTCAGTGAGAGCATTCCTCTTGGCTTCAGTGGGGGCATAAATAGGACTAAAAGGACCTTGTAACCGACCTCTCCTGATTTTCAGCTTTTAACCTTCCCAAAGACATGAGCGCTATATTCACTTCCAGAAGCCCTTTCGTTGCTGTTTTTTCTTGGTTTTGTTTTAGAAAAATGCTTAAGATTTTACTATTGATTTTAAATAAAAGTGATGTTCATATCATTAAATGGTACATTGCTCTAACTGTTTGCACATAAACCCTGTGACAGGCACAATATAAAAAATATGGTAAAACCAACAAGATAGATTAGACAAAACATACATCCTTCTTATTCTTCCTCTCTCACAGAGAGGCAATCAGATTGGCAGAGGGGCCCCATCTTGCCTATAACTCCCGGCTGTCAGGTTTTACAGTGGGTAAAAAGATGGTAACATCTGTGCACAGCGGAAAAGCTGATAAAAACAAAAGATGGACACCATTAAAAGTAATTTGCCAATAGTTACTTCCATGTCATGTCATCTGAGGTACTACAATAATTTCCTATTCTAACTGTGGGGGAACAGTGTCATTCTCTTATATCACTGGATAGTAACTGTTGAAATAATGTTAACTTTTTAATGGAAATCACTGTAAAGAGATTATTGCACAGAGAAAGCTCTTATGCATAACTTTAATGTGAAATGGGCCTTTTTCCATAAAAGAAGGCACAATAAAAGCATGAAAATTAACATGGAACATCTGTGCTTTACTTTAAGAAGATTCTTTAAGGGGCACAATGTACCTTACAAGATGTATTGCAAAGATTTGTTGACATGAGATTTTTTTTTAAAAAGAAAATAGATTTATAATACATTATAATAAATGTTACCACTGTCTTTGTACTACACCTACATGCTCCTTAATGGAAGTGTTTAAATGATATATTTTTAAACATGCCATTTCTGTAGATTCCACATAAGGAATGTTCCTCACCTTCTGAACAATACTAATTGAGTGTTATTTAAATCAACCATCTTATGTCATCCAATTATATATTTATTCAGTCCATGAACAGAAGTGGCACTTCTTTTTACTTAGTCTAATCAAAGTCAAATATTTGTTCCTTCTGCAAGTAATTTACTGCTAATTACAACAGACTGATGTATGATATTATGTAGAACTAAAAGCAGGGTTAGGCAAGAATAAAGGAGTTGAAAAATTATGCTTGGAAGCAGAGACCGGGGGGAAAAAAAGACTCTGGACACATGCACACATGCCCAAACCTCAGAATGTGTTGCTAGACTTCATCTACCAGCACCAGTATGTCCACAAAATAGCTGAGAGCTGCTGGACGGACATTCTGATTATTATTCTGGCAGGAAGTACACCAAGCAAGCCATAAAATTTCAGTCAAGTCATCATTTCCTTCAAATGATTTAGCTTCAGTTATTTTATTATCAGCACCTAGACTCTATGCTGACATGTATTACAAGTAGGACAGGTAGATAGATGCCCCCTTCAAAAGCACTCCACCCACTTAAATCTAAGGCAGGGGAGCAGTCTGCTGAGTAGCAGTCCTTGTAAGTGGTAGACAAGAGTCTACTGGCCTCTCCTGGTGGCTCTCCAGGAGGGTAAAGTCCAGTACTAGATTCAATAATGTACAGACTGTGGAAGTACCTGTACATTATGTCACAATGAGGAGATTGCTATTGTGCACTAGAAGTTCTGTGGTGCACTTTGACCTAGTGCCGTAGCAGCAGGGTGGAACATTGTACATTCACAACTGGTGGGCTGTGCGCCAAGTCTCCTTGTGGACAAGTTCCATGTTTAAATGCTACCAAGTGAAATGCAGGAATGTTTTAAGTAAGAAGTTAGGATGAAGGGGGGAAACATTTTTTCTTTTATTAAATCACTATGTCACTTGCAGCACAGATGCCATATCCTAAAACTTTAGGTCATTTCATCTAAATATGAACACAAAGGAGGAGACAGGAAGGAGAGAATGGGCTAGGAATTTCTAATTGTAAAGAATCAGGTCTCATGGTACTGGTGAAGACAAGCAGATTAAGTCTAACATAACAGACAGAATCCTAAATGTTCAAGGATAAAAAACTAGCTTTGGAGATAGAAAGCAAAGAACAGATGAAATGGACAATGCTCATGATGGCCAAAGGTTCACAATGGCATATCTCAAGCTTCTGTATGAGGTCCCATGTGGTTTAAAATCTTTATTAATGATCTGGAAACTGGGTGAGTAGGAAAGTAAAATTTGCAAGTGACAAAGTTACTGTAGTTAGTTATGACCAAAGAGGACTGTGAGGGACTTCAGAGACACCTGAACCATCTAAGTGAATGAGCAACAAGATGGCAAAAGAAATTCAGTGTTGATAAATTCAAAATTATGTTCATTGGAGGGAAATATTTAAATTACTTCTACATCTTAGAGGGTTCTAAATTAACTGTTTCAAGTCATCTAAGGAACCTGGACTTATTGTAACCAGCTCAATATAGACTTCTGCTCAATGTCAAGCTGCAGTCATAAAGGCTAACGAGATGTTAGGATGAATAAAAGACAGGACGGAGAATATTACAGAAGCTATTATGTCCTTATATAAATCAATAGTGCAGCCTCATCAGGAATACTGACCCCATCTTTAAAACGATATTGCAGAGCTAGAGAGAGTTCAGAAAGAAGTAATGGAAATGATCAATGGTCTCAAAAAATGCTCAGATGAAGAGAGATTAAAGAGATTGGAATAGTTTACCTTGGAAAGAAGATGCATAAGAGGAGACATGATAGAAGTGTATAAAAAAATGAGTGCTATCAAGAAAGTAGATCAGGAACTTCTATTCTCCCTGCCTCATAGCACAAGAACAAGGGGACAGTCAATAAAATTAAAATGTGAGAAATTCAAAACTATTAAAGAAAATACTTTTACACACAAAATGCAATTATACTATGGAACTTGTTGCCATAGGACACTGTTGGGGTCAAGAACTGAATAAGATTTAAAAAGGATCAGATATTTTCAAGAATACAGAGGTGTCATGATGAGTAATGATAAATTTTTGGAAGGGATATTAAACTTTGGCTAAAACCCCAAAGCACAATCTCTGGCTATGAGACATCTTGATAAGAACTAATGTGGGGGGAAGTGAGGAAGATCATTCCATCTACTTACTTTGGGGTTCTCATGGCTTCTTCTGAAGCACCTGGTACTGGCCACTGTCATACAAGATACTGGGCTAGATGGATCTTGGATTACATCCAATATGTTAATCCCAGTATTCAAGAATTCTTTTCAAAAATCATTTAAAACAAAAACTCAAATCTTGAAGACTCAGTAGCAGTGCATCAGCCAGCCAGGGAAAACTTTCCAATGCTACAATTTACTAAGATGTGTTTGCTTAGTGATTACAAATAGAATAGATTGCTGGTGAATGAATGGGGCCACTGAGGGCTTTCAGAAGAGAGACCACACAAAATGCAGTAGTACGGAAGGTACTTGCCCCATAGTACAAACAAATAGCATCACTACAGCCCCCACAAAGAGCACCCATAGCAAAGGACAATGACCTAGTTTGTTTTATGTGCTGAGATGCAAAAACTCACTTCATTTCCAATTCTGTATTGGTGCAATATATCATACCATGCTGTCTTAAGCCTGAGAGAGTAAATGCTACAACACACAGTCCTGGAGAGATTACAATTGCACTGGAGGGTGATGAATGCAATGTTTAACAACAGTGTTGTTTTAGCTAGCTTATTCATAAGAAGAGAAAGGAAACTGAAAATGCCCTTTCATAAGAGATTTGCTTGAGTTGTTTACTTTTGCTGTCCTAAACATAGCACTGAAAAGGGTTTTCACATCACAGGGATTAGTGTTAAATTGAGTTGGCTGATCTGGTGAGTCCAATTCAACCTGCTTTTGTTTAGAAAAACAAATGAAAAATGTTGTTATACAATAATAGTCAGAAGAGGTGTGAGATATGTTTTCTTTGCTAATGACTGACACAACAAATACATGTCCCACTCCCATGTGATCATATCAAAAAATCATTTTAAAAAGTCCCATGTGTGTGTCAATGGGACTACTGGTGCATAAAGTTAAGCACATACATAAGTGTTTACAGGATCAGCATCAAAGATACAGACAATGGTCCCAATCAATAAAGACATTACCTTTTTCTATATATTTCCAGAGGGGTAGCCGTGTTAGTCTGTTGTACAGCAAAAATCAACGAGAGTCCTGTGGCACCTTGTAGACTAACAGATTTTCTTTGGCATAAACTTTCGTGGACTATAACCCACTTCGTCAGATGCAATCTGACGAAGTGGGTTATAGTCCACAAAAGCTTATGCCGAAGAAAATCTGTTAGTCTATAAGGTGCCACAGGACTCTCGTTGTTTTTTCTATATAGTTACTTTCCTACTTATTAGTTCAAAAATCATAAAATCATAGAATAATAGGGTTGGAAGGGTTTTGCTGGCCTTCCTCAGAGAATTCTGTTTTAAGATCATTAATGATCTTGATGATGGAATAGACTGCGTGCTTAGTAAGTTCGTGGATGACACCAAGTTGGGGGGAATGGTAGATACTCTGGAGGGCAGGGACAGAATCCAGGGAGACTTGGACAAATTGGAACACTGGGCCGAAAGAAACCTCATGAGGTTCAACAAAGACAAGTGCAAAGTCCTGCACTTAGGACGAAAAAATCCTATGCACTGCTACAGGCTGGGGACCGATCGGCTAAGTAGAAAAGGCCCTGGGGGTTATGGTGGACGGAAAGATGAATATGAGCCAACAGTGTGCCCTTGTTGCCAAAAAGGCCAATGGCATATTGGGCTGCATCAGTAGGAGTATTGCCAGCAGATCAAAGGATGTGATAATTCCCCTCTATTCGACACTGGTCAGGCCGCATCTGGAATACTGTGTCCAGTTTTGGGCTCCCCACTACAGAAAGGATGTGGACAAATTAGAAAGAGTCCAGCGGAGGGCAACAAAAATGATTAGGGGGCTGGGGCACATGACTTATGAGGAGAGACTGAAGGAACGAGGCTTATTTAGTCTACATGTAACGCCCTTGTGGCCAAGACGGAGTCTGCTCTGCAGGCAGCTCTAGCCAAGGAAAGGCGCGTGCAGGAATGCAGCAGGGACAGTCCCCTTCCACTCCAGGGGCACCTGTTCCAAACCCCCCGGAGTGATCACACACACACGCTGGGACAGCACAGTGAATAATGGAATGGGGAAGATGTATTTACAGAGGGAGGAAGGAGAGAACAACAGGGGAGATGGGGCAGCAGGAAAGCAGGCTAGCAATTAGCACAGGCCTTGCAGGCCCAGGGGTGCTGCAGGCTGAGGGCAGACAGCGAGCGAGCACAGCATCTGCGCTTTGAGTCCAGTGATCCCAGCACAGTTCCAGTCAAGGGCTGAGTCCTGGTTGCTCCTGGTCATCTTCGGCGCCAGCAAGTGTCCCCAGCAACCCCCCTGGTGCCTCTTCCGCCTCTCTCTGTGACCACAGAGCGACGCCCTCCCCACTTAACTACCTAGAGCTCCCCCAAGTCTCAGCCCAAGTCCCAGGCCTCCTACTCACGGCCCCGCAGCCCTGGGCAGCCGTGTCACTGGGTCCAGCTCCAGTCTGTCCTTGGGCAACTGCTCCCTGGCACAGTGTCCTCTGGCTCCTGTCCTGGGTGTTTCCAGTCAGCTCTCTGTCCCTCTCCAGCTTTTGGGCAGGGCCTGTGCTGCTTCTCCCTTCACCATGCCTCTCGCTGCAGCCCTTCTCCTCCAGCTTCAGCCATACCCTCCTTTCATCCCCTCCCCCCAAACAGCACTCTCTCCTTCCAGCATCATCAGTGCCTCCCCCTACAGGGCAAAGGGTTAATGGGACCACGCTCTCTTAAACCCCAAAGGGGTTACACACAGAAGAGAAGACTGAGGGGAGATTTGATAGCAACCTTCAACTACTTGAAGGGGTGCTCCAAAGAGGAGGGAGCTAGGCTATTCTCAATGGTAGCAGAGGACAGAACAAGGAGCAATGGTTTCAAATTACAGCTGTGGAGGTCAAGGTTGGATATTAGGAAAAACTTTCTCACTAGGAGGGTGGTGAAGCATTGGAATGGGTTACCTAGGGAGGTGGTAGAATCTCCATCTTTGGAGATTTTTAAGGCCCGGTTAGACAAAACCCTGGCTGGGGTGATTTAGGGGGAGAGGTCCTGCTTTTTAGCAGGGGGTTGGACTAGATGACCTCGTGAGGTCCCTTCCATCCCTATTATTCTATGATTCTATGAACAATAAAACATATTGAATTTATCCAAATGGAGCAGTTAGATCTGGCCCTCAAGCTTACAGTACCGCAATTAGTACAAGAAAACCCAGGAACTGCCATACTACAAAACACGAATGGCTTATCTCCTCAAGTATCCTGTCTCATAGGAAGGTACAAGGAAACCCACAATGAACAATTATGGAAATTTCTGCCAAGAAAGGAATTCCTCCATAGCTATATATTCTCAATGAATTTTACTGGGACCAGGGAGACTGCCTGCTTCTAACTAGACAACAGAGTCTTGTGGCACTTTTAAAGACTAACAGATTTATTAATTGCATGAGCTTTCGTGGGAGAAAATCCCACTTCGTCAGACGCTTTGAAGATAGGAAAGTTACAGAGTGGGAGGAAATTAAATGCAGGGGAGTGTATGACATAGCATCAGGTCAGGCTTTGGAAAATGCTTCTAACTAATCTAAGATGCATTATTCCATGGCCAATTCAGGCTGTAAAATAAACAAACATGCAGTTTAAAAAAAAAAAGTTCATTGCAAATGCAAAATTCAAGCAGACTCCTTTTAAATAGTTGAGCCACTTTTTGAACAGGTAGCCATAGTAAAGGTGAAGTCTTCTAACGTAAAAAGCCTTTCCCATTATACCTCTTTTTGTTCTTTCCAAGGACATTTCTTGTTTGCCATGCAAACTTACAGAGAAATTAAAATGTTGGTTATGATACCATTTTGCAGTATGGTTTTGAGGGGAAATGGCGGCAGCAATACTTTTTGCTGCTTTAAAAAAAAAGAACAGTTACTTTATCACTTTCAACTGACAAATATAAATGAAGAAACCATAAAACTGTAACTATTAGATGGCATCAGCTATTTGTCAGTTAAATTCTACTTATGTTACTCATGCTTTTATTTCTAATAGTTTAACATGTTCTAGTGCAGTGTACATATGCTCAGTAATTCAGTCTCTTAATTTATATTATGAATGAAATTAAAACCCTTTCCACTCATGCTTCATACTCAACATTTTAATGCACAGTAAGTCTACTTCACTTTATGAATGAAATACGGTTTTGTTCATAGTAATGATTTGTACACGTGAGGCAATGAGAGATGTGCAGAAGCAGGATGGATTTCCTCCTTTCTCCTGAAATCAGTTAAAGCTCCCTCCACAAGGCTGTGGCTCTGTGAGTTCAGAGGGTCATGGTGAGGCCAAAGGAGGCAGGATTGATTGCTCTCTGCATTATCCCTTTTAATGTGTGGAAAAGTACTGTGAAAGATAATGCTACTCCTGTCAGAAATATGTGAGTGGGAACAACCTCAGCACTTTGGAAAGTGCGCCACACTTGTGAAAGCACTGCACACCTCGAAGTGGTGTTGGGAGGCAGACAATGATGGAGGTCTCGTGAGAGTTCAGTCTCTAATGTCTATACTGCACTTGAGCATCCACACTACACTGGGCTTACAATTGCTGGATCTGGGTCTCACAGATGCACTAACTCATCTGGCCTGCACTACGCAGACCTTCTGACTTGAGTCTGTGGCTTGAGCTGCATCCACACTGCAAAATGACAGGGCTTGGTCCTGAGTCACAATGGGTCTCAGGCTCTGATCCACCGCCTAGCAGAGTTCTGGGATTCTGGTCCTGAGTGCTTGTTGACCCAAATCAGACTAATTTGTATGTGGACAGAAGGGGGAGTTGGGCTCAAACCTGAGTGAGACCCCAGGCTTAACATGCAGTGTAGACATAACTAAGAGAGATTAAACTGTCAGACTTCTTTATCGCAGTGTGTACTACATGCTGGGCAAGCCTGAAAAGATTAAAATTGTGCAACTCTGGCTTAAAAGATATAAATTAGTAGGCCTTTTTCTGGTGACAAAAATAATAACCAGCTAAACCAAAAGCTGTTATACATAAGAAAAAAGGAGGGCTTTTGTTAGAAATTGTAGCCGTTATATATGTTCCAATTGAATAATTTATTCTTAACACACACATTATTTATGTAATAATCAAATGCTTTTTTTAAACTTATCGGTACAGACCAGAAAACTATTCACACAACATAAGCACTGAATCATTTTTTCCATACCCTTTCCACATCATCAACCAGCATCAGTGTAATTAATGCAAATATGCTACCTCATTTGACACATTGTTCAATAGTGCATATTTTAATATAAAAAATGGTAACAGACTTAAAAATATGTTTAGGCTGCAAATTAATTCAATGCTATCCCATTAATAAATGCTTCCAAAGATTTAACTTAACGAAAAAACAAAATAGCTGTGTAATAAACTAATATATATTAATATAAATGTAAAAACAACCAGAGTCCCATGGCACTTTAAAGACTAACAAATTTCTTCGGGCATAAGCTTCCGTGGGCTCCAACCCACTTAGTCAGATGTATCTTTAAGGTGCCACAAGACTCTCGTTTTTGCTGTACACAGACTAACACGGCAACCCCTTTGGAATATAAATGTCATTAACAATATCTCTTCACGTTTTACTCTTCTCAGATTCATCCCTACTCACGTTAGTAATAATGCTTGATCACAGCACGTTTATTTTAACTTGCATGATCAAGTAATGCAGAATGTCAAGAGTTCTTTATACACTGGTTTTTAAACTGGAATTAGATAAAGTGTTTAAACCATTCTACAGCCTGCTCATTTGCTAAATCCTACTGAGGGTTTACAATGAACTGATCAAGTTTCTATCCCAAGTTTACATTTCACAGGTGGTTTTAGACTGGTTCAAATATCTATGCCTGGACACTAATTACTCAAACCCCACCCTTCCCTACCTTTAAGATAACCTTGTAGATGAAAGGCTGCTTCACATAACTACCACAGCAATGTCAATGAGGGAACCTTGCCCTGAGTATAATTGTTTACTTGGTCTAACTTGTTAATTGATGTAAACATAAAAGCAGTTACCGCTAAACCTGAAGAGATTTTATTCTCTCTTAAAACAAACTTAAAAAAAACAGCACCAGGGTTTTCTCCCCAAAACCACAGAGCTAAAATTAAGGTTACTCGTGCTGTTGGATTTTCCCCCCAAAACACTGTTGTTTACCTCCTACCAAATCTGCATTTATTCAAGACAAGCCTTTAAAAAATAATTGTACTCTCAAGTTATGTTACAATATCAATGCATATATTCATAAAAAGTACTTCACTGCCTGATTTTATCATTTACTAAAATAAATGCATCTGCATTTTGCGGTTTTGAAGTGGTGGAGTAAATGTAGTTGTCATTTTAATGTCTTCTTTTAACAGTTAAAAGAGACACATCTGGCAATAATCTACAAATAAATACAGTGTCTCGGTTCTCGGTTTCTCCTCGAAAACACCAGATAAAACATTTTTGCAGCATTATTCATATAATCAGCATAATTCATTGCCCTTCAAATTATTCAAAATTCTCAGTTCATTCAAAAAACAAAACAAAAAAAGCTTAAGAAAAGAAAAGAAAAGAAAAGAAAAGAAAAGAAAAGAAAAGAAATATATGTATGCCATGCCAAAAAGCTCCATTTATTGATTCAATTCTGCTGCCAGGAGGAACAATGCAGTAAAGCTGACTTCGGCATTTCAAAAATGTTTTTAAAATAAGTGCAAATGAAGAAAAAAGACATTTACCTACACCTAGGGTTCCACAGGTGAGACAGGAGATAAGTTATGGAGTCTTTTTCCCTTAGTCCCAAAAGTTTTAGTTTAGAATGAATTCTTTTGTAATCCTTTAAGGTTGTCAGGTAAAATGACCTCCATGTCTCTGCCGTGTTTTCTTTTGCCCGTTTGCAGCAAAACGCTGTCATTTGCATAAAACCAACTTCTAGCCTATAGGACTTTTTGAACAACTACATGTTAAATTAGCTGTCCTGACATGCTCTTGCAAGCATGACATCATAAATTTCCATGGTTACCTTAACCCCACCTACCTGCATGCCAAAGCTACCTGTCAGGTTCAGACCTATCGTTTTGCTTCAACTGTACAATTTTTTAAAAAGAAGCACCCCCACTTTGTTCAAATTCTGGATTTCACAACAGCAGTTTTTAAAAAAATTAACAGAAGTCTAATGTCATTTGCAAACAGATTGACCTGTTCTTTAGAAAACACTGATTAAAATTCTAGCAATTGCTATCTCCCCTTCCCTGTCTAACAACATACCTGATCAGTTAAAGAAAAAACCTATACAGTGCCACATGTGTCTCAGATTGTACTCTAAAGTTACACTCAAATTTCAAACTTTTGAAAAGCTTCACCTGATAGGCTTCTACAGGTTCTTTTTCTCTCCCTCACGCTGTAAAAAGCTTTTTACTGGTGTAACTTGTAAAACAGGTTCACCTCAGGGATTCCCTCCCCCGCTTTCCTTTGGAAGAAGTTTAGCATTTTTAACCTTTTAACTGCAAATACATTTTCATTCTCAGAGTCATTGTCTGTTTAGATTTGTCTTCCTGGCCCCTACTAATCACTGTCATTCTCATCAGAGCAGACAACAGAGTCCTGTGGCACTTTTAAAGACTAACAGATTTATTTATCGCATGAGCTTTTGTGGGAGAAGATCCCACTTCGTCAAGTGGGATCTTCTCCCACGAAAGCTCATGCGATAAATAAATCTGTTAGTCTTTAAAAGTGCCACAGGACTCTGTTGGCTTTGAAGATAGGAAAGTTACAGAGTGGGAGGAAATTAAATGCAGGGGAGTGTATGACATAGCATCAGGTCAGGCTGTAACAGCAAATCAAAATAGGTGTTAGGATTCAAAACACTGGGGAACAGCACATAGAGGAGGGGGAGGTCAAATCACTTGTTGTAATGCGAGAAAAATCCATAGTCAGAGCAGACAGCAATGTAACTCCAGGGTGGCTCATATGTAGAATGAGTACTCCAGTGTCGATACCTAGCTCTTACATGGCTACCCAAGCCAACAGTTAGAAAGATCCCATTCACTATTATATGTTATTTCTACTATAGCAGTGGTCAGACGTCCTCGTGCTGGGTGCTGTACAAATGAAAGAAAGATAATATCTGTCTTGGTGACCTTTCTCTTTCAACACAAGATACTACAAATAGGACTGGAAATGGGATGATGAGAGAGATAGGAACACCCCATCACATCAACTATGTGCGCAGCTGGGAATTTTCAAGTAATTAAAAATTCATTGTTTTAAAATTATACGATACAAATAAACAACACATCAGCAGGCCTTCCCTCCCCTCCCCCAACCCACTTTTTATTTTGCCATTTTCAGTTGACACTTTCCTGTATATCACTTGCCAAGTGAGGACAGATTTAGAAAAGCAGAGCTGTGGCTTTAACAACTGTTGCAGGCAGGGCTTTCTGTGCATAAAGTCAGCATGGGAGAAAGCATTAAGATACTGTGGAAGAAGTGGAAAGTCAGTCAAGGCTGGTATCATTTGCAAAGCTGAGGAACAACATGACGTGATCATTAAAACTCATTTTCACCTCAAATGTTTCACCGACCCAGCCTACACTGCCAGCAAAATTCGGTGGCAGTCAACAGGAGTTATTCAAGCTACACAGAGTAGCTTGGTAACACCCATCAACTTTATAATTCCCCTTTATCATGCCGTCTTCACTGTGCTGTGCTGATGGGAAATGTGTTCCCATTGATGCAACACTTCTCCACTTGAGAAGGTGGTTTTATTAAATCGATTTCCTGATTTACTGAGCATGGCTTTACTGACTACTCAGTCAATCTGGGGAAGTCAATCTGTTAGCCGTGAATTTGCCACCGTCAGCACAGACAAACCCACCATTAACTACAGGCAAAATTCTCTACTGAACACAACTGCTGCTTGCAGCAGAGGGAGAGGGAAGGCCCATAAATGAGCCAATTCAAGCTCCTTTCTTATCTGGCTAGTGCTATGCTAGTCATGGCCCTGGGAGAGATTAAGGCCATGTCTACACTAGCAAATTGTTCTGCAATAAGGTTTTGTGCTAGAATAAATGCGTTGTATTCAGAGCTTTTTTTCTAAGAAAAAAGTTGTCGGCACTTGGCCGGCAGGAGCTGTGCACTTGAGTTGCGGGAGAGGGGTGTCAACAGGGGAAAGGAGACCTGCTCCTTTCCGCTGCTGACCCTGCCTCATCCTCCCCCCCCCCCAGTTGGGCAACGGGACCAGCCAGCAACAGGAGAGGTGCGCTCCTTTCCCCTGCTGACCCCAGCCCCCCGCTGGGCAGTGGGGCCAGCAGGGGACAGAAGCAGCGTGCATCTGGGGGGCAGCATCAGCAGGGGAAAGGAAACCCGCTCCTTTCCCCTGCTGATCCTGGCCCCCAGTGGGCTGGCCAGGGACAGGAGCCCCGAAACAGGTGCCCGTACACAATACCGGTGTGTACCATCACAAAAAAAGCCCTGGCTGTATTTACAGCACAATTGAGCATTCACACTGCGCTCCTTATAACACAAAGGAGTGTCCACACTGTTCTTTGTATTTCCACAAGAAAGAGCATTGAATTGTGGGCACCTATCCCACTGTGCCACTAATCAGCTTCCAGCACTAGGAACCTGGGTAGAGGGAGAGGAATGCTGAGAACTGTGGGTAAATTTACAAGTTCCCTTGGGATGCGGGAAGTTCCCTGTGTTTCCTTGTCGTCGTTCACTGTAGCTACTAGCAGCTCATGTCCTTTTTCAACGTTGCCCCAGGAAAACAGGAAAAAATTCAAAAGTTCCCAGAACTCACAGGAGGGAGGGGCTAGTCACGTCAGAGTAGTGGATTCCAAGCAGAAGACCAGAGTGGTCAGGCTTGGAATTCTGGGACAGTTCTAGAAGCCACTTATTGGGGGAGAAAATTCCGTCAGTGTTCATACACACTTTATAGAGCCAGAGTTGTTCCACAATAGGTGTTATGACTCTCACACAGATGGTATTATTGTTCTGGTATAACAGGGCACATGTAACGCAACTAGGAGCATTGAGGTGTGTAAGGTGAGCTTGTTTTTCTGCAGTAAGATGGCTTATTACACAATAACTCTCTAGTGTGTACAAGGCCTAAAGCAAATCAAGGGCTGTGCCAAACTCTGCCAACTAAAGATCCACCAGGCACTACCTGCTGGCTGGGAATATTTGTACTGTTATGCCCCCTAACCATGCCACTTTGCCATGGGAGTTCCTAGGAATGTGGTGTCGCAGTAGCTTTGCAAGGGACTCTCCCACACGGAAGTGCAACAGGAGTGAAGTGGCCAGATAAACTGATGTAAACTTTCAATCAAGGCCTTTGTAAGTGTAATAACCCGTTACACTATTTTGTATATATAATCTCTGTGTTTGTATATACACTGTACTTAGCTCTGCTAAAGAATAGGTGTGCTATGTGTATATAGCACGTATATGCACCCATGGTACACACATACGAGTATTTTATAATTATAATATACACACTCATATACATAAAGACAAAATTGCATTGCAACCTTTACTCTGGAGCTGCTAGCATATCTCCATTATGTGTGTGCTTGCACACAAATGGTAAGGAATGACAATTAGCTCTTAATTGTGTAGCTGA
>ML685840.1:7716091-7754017 GCA_007922175.1 Pelusios castaneus | reverse complement strand
AGGCCCACCGATTTCAAAGGGGATCCACCTGTGTAAATCTCACTGTGGGGTTGATAGTATGTTCTTCAGAGGAAAGAACTTTTGTTTGCACTACCTAGCACAGTTGTGGAAGCTATAGTAATAGAAGTGTATAGATCATTAAATCTATTACTAGTAGAGATAGGCCTGAAAGAAAAACCTAAATTCAAATGTCACCAAACTTCGAGAAATGTGAATTTTGCTGCTATTGCTGTGACAGGCTGAACCAAAACCTTGAAGCCAAACAGCTCCAGACACTGGGGAAGTTTAGATCTGCAACTAGATGCAAACCTCCTGGTTCAGACCACTCTAATAAAGAGACACAGTACACAAAAGTTACAGAAGGATGCTGCAGACTCAGAACATTACATCCTTTCATAGACACAATTTTTTTTAAACTGTTTTATATACCTGTTGGGAACTGGCAATATATTTGTAGTGTAGAAATTCAAAGCCATATTTTATACTAAATTTGCATCCTCAATGTGTTCCTTTAAGTACATGCAAAATCAAAGAAACACAATCAATGCAGTTTTAAAATCTTCAGATGATTTTAAGCATGCCAGCATTCCTACAAGTGTATCCAACATCAGAGCTTCAGTCACACATGTTGAAGACATGTCAGACAATGAAAATTTTCCATGTGTAGCTTAATTACAAAAACTCCCAATCTCAATAGCTTTGTGATGATCCTTTCTGAAAACTCAGGGGGAAACGCTACCACTAGATATACAGAGATTGTTTGAAAAACAGTGGTCAAAATGACTTTTTTTTTTTTGGCAATAAAAACATGTGGCTATTCCAAATATACCCAGACTTCAAAAGATTTCTGCAGGCTGTGCACCCACATCAATGGACCTCCAATAAGAGGGTTAATCTGGCATTTTGAATCCGCCACACACCAAATATAGGCATTGTATTCAGAATTTGCTGCAATGGAAGGGTCAGGCAAAAAGACATTGTGACTATCAGGTTGAATAGGGGCCACCTCAGATGTCTGAGCATTAGACATAAACATGGCTACGTATATATCCTTCCCCACCCAAACCGCATAATATAACACAATAGCATCTGTGATCACTACCTTGAAGATATAATACAGGCCTTGTCTACACATGCTGCAGCATGTAGGCTGCAGTCATGCTTATCACTCTAGTGTGTAAATACATGCAGCTGGGAAAGGCTCCAGTAGCAGAGAGAGTTGCTGGATTCTTTATCTGTTGCTTCCCCTATGCCAGAGCTTTCCCCTACTTACAGCACCTGGGGGGGGAGGGAGAGGCAGGGGAGGGAGAGGGAATAGACATCATACTGCTAAAAATAGAAGTATAGACATGGGAGATACTGTCTAGATGTGTAGAGAGCTGTGTAGGATACATAGGGTTCAGGCAATGGCCTATATGGCAAACTATTTGCCTAAGCTACACTGTTACTTACACCCATGCTAGCTAGGTGTGCAGTGTCTGTATGCCACACATCACCAGAATAAGCTATTTCTACACTTGAAAAGTTAGGTCGACTTTATGAAGTCGACTTAATAAGGTCGACTTTAAGTTGACTTCAAGTGGACCTTATTAAGTCGACTTAACAAAAGTCGACTTAACTTTTCAAGTGTAGACTTGGCCCCTTTCTGGCCTTATTAAGTTGACTTAATGTTTTAAGTTGACTTAAAAAGGTCCACCTAGGTACTACTCCGCGTCTCCACTGGCTTAAGTTGACTTAATAAAGTCGACTTAAGCACTAGTTCGAATTAAAGCTAGGTGTTATTAATTCAAACTAACTTTTCCTTAATTCGACTTAAGGAGACATTTAAGTCTAATTAAGGAAAGCCCAGTGTAGACGCAGAGTAAATTAAGTCGACTTAAGCCTCCTTAAGTCAACTTAATTTGTAAGTCTAGATGCACCCATAGAGATGTACCTGACATGCACAACACAAAATACAATTGACAGTTCATTAAATTTGCAATCCTACTTCTACATCTCATACAAAACCTACCCATTCTCCTCACTTGGGTTGTTAAAAATATCTAAAGATTCCTCTGTCAGCATGAAGATATTCAGAAACGCCAAACCGAAGTGTTTTACCGTTATTTGTCACGGATGGAGACTTCAAGAAGGAGCCAAAAGGATTGCTAGCCTTTTTTAGCGCTGCATTCCCATTCCTAAAATCATCTCAAATGTAGCCATTTTCCCCCCATACATTACTGAAAGGAAACAAATGCAAACTAACTTATCTTTGCAGTGTTTAGGCTATGTTACTCACACCTCACATGTGATGCATTCTTTTCATGGCACTGACAGACATGTAACATGCTACAAAACACTGCAGTCCCTACTGCTTTCTTTTGGTGCAAAAGCTATGTTGATTAGGAACGGGCAAACTAATTTGGCGCAAATAATCGCCCCCCCCCCCCCGCCTGAAATTTGAACCAAAATGAACTCTTGACACTTTCTGAAGCTCTGGAATGTTTCCACTAGGGACCCCCTTCCTCAAGTCTCCTTCCCTTGCACTTCTTATGTCAGAGAAGGCAAAAGAAGGCATTGTGAATACCACAATGCACCTAGGGCCTTTTAGCTCCAGAGTCCTGTGAAGATCATAGGGGCAGAAGTAATGGAGGATTCTAGGTACTGCTATTACTGAACAGCAAAATGGGCATTCTTTCCATATCTCAGACAATACATATGGAATGAGAGAGCATTGAGGAAAGGGTTAGCCTAACAACCAGGCATCCACAAACCTCTGGAGTATGTAAAGAATTATCTGATTGTTCCTAGAAAACTATGAGTTGTGGATGGGGGAAAGGATAAATGTATAACCCCTTGAAAAAGCGGCAGGTCAGAGAGAATGTTCTGAGGCCAGAGGTAGAAGATGATAAGCCAACTCATGTTATTAAAGAGGAGACATTGCAACTGCGAAATTAGTGGGATGCTGAACCTTCCTCTAAGAAGATCTGCTATCTTGTTGCCTGGAGGGAGGTGGAATGGCTGGATAAATATTTTGTGGGAATTGGGATAGTGGTTAAAAGGCTTGGCTACCTGCACTGGGTGCTTATATGATTTAAACCCCATATTCAATATTTTCTGAGGTTCTTCCATGGTGAAGAAGTTACATCATTTTTAGCCTACAAGTTGTCCAGGATGATCGACCATGACGATCATTTGGATTAATTGTTGTGACCCAGATCTTCCAGTTTCAGAGTGATCTCCGCTTTCTACCACCACATGAATTTCAATACATTTTCATGAGTAGCATGGAAGTAGCATGTTATTTCTTTTTACAGTTCAGAAGTACATTTCCTTTGCTGTATATGTAAACGACATGCCTGCAGACTCTAAACTACTCACTGCTTACATTTTGCTGTGATCTAGCAGAACGACAAACAGTATTAATGACCACATTGGAGTTTTGTTTGTCTGTTTTATGTTTTTTCTGAGTATGCCGTCTATCTGGTATTCACAGATATTACTGACTTGTAACTCAGTGTAATACCAAAATATATTTTCAATTGTCATTTATACCCAAACATATTATAGTGTTCATTATACAAACACAAGAGCATGTATGTTTCACTGAAATCTGCATGAGAAATACAATACAACATGCATGTGTATTGGAAGTGTACACAAAAGCTATTAAAGCAACGATAAGAGCTAAATTGGGATTAAGTATTTGCCATGCTACCTAAATGTTAGAACGAGTGGAATACCATACATAAGAATTCATCAGGAAATTGTTTGCATTAGGTTTCAGACAAAATACAGTGCAATTGTAATTGGTACAAATGCACCACAGCTGACCTTACATGAAAACCATGTTCATAATTTCTTGGCTTCATTCCAAAGTAAACCCAACTGGTTTCACACAAAGTAAATTAATCTCATGACAATCTACTGTATATCTCTGTGTTCTAAAATAGGAACTGAACAAAATGTAATCTCAATTGTGCTTCTCTAAAACGAAGAGTTTCTCTGCTTCCGCTGTTGGACTATAGAGCATTTAAAAGGCAGCTGATAGTATTTATCCTTCCCTAGGGAAGTAACACTCCACATCACATTGCTTAGTGTGTCAGAAAATGTGACAATATACATATTCTCTTCTTTAGCTATAAATAAAAATCTCCTCAAAGAGAAAGTTAAAGTTAACCCCCACCCCCACCCCAGTATTAGGCAAGCCTTCAAAGTCACACACACAAGCAGCACACTTTTTTATTCCCTCTACCTCTAGTTATTAAAAGCAGCAACGAGGGACGTGTTTAAATGTAACTCCATCTTTGACTCATTCTGTTACTTACCCTTCATCTGTCTGCTGTCTGTTGAACAAGCCAGGCACAGCTCAGATTTCTGGCTTTCATTTTCCTCCATTGTCCCTACCTACTTCACAAGCTTCCCTTACAAACTTTCAAACTTCAGGTTTAAAAACTACCAGAAGCAGCCTCCAGGAGGAAAAAAAAAGAAAACAACCTTCCTCTACAGTACAAAGTTCCTTTAAAAATGAAGTGCATTCCAGAAGTACAAGTATCCGTTATGGAATGGTGGGCAGTGCTCTCAGAGACTGCTGCTTGCTGCTGCTGCAGGAATAGTCCCTGAGCCCTTCTCAGTGAGGGCCCCAACAGGTGATGGTCTTTTCTGCGGGAAAGACTCTAGCTGGCTTGTTTTCTATTGCTCCCAACTCCAGATATACTGCAGCCAAGTAGCGTGATGAAAGGGAACATTTCAAACAAGATTATAGGCCTAAATCTCAGCTGGAATCTGAATCCTTAGCTTTTTAAATCTCTGTCATGGGACAAAGCCTTTCCACAGAATATTTTTTTAAACATGTAACAACTGTGCCCACAAACATCCTAATAAATGCTCCTCTTTTTTAATGTGTGGTTTAAAAGTAATTCATTATGTAAGACTGAAGGTTTTTTTTTTCTGTTGAATACTTTCAAACTGCTCAAAAAATAAGCAGAATGTAATTAAGATATATAAATCAACTTTAGTGAAGTCAACAGAACTGAATGTGTGAACTATAGAGAGCAATATTCAAGATGGAAATTTGGCTACAATGGACCTTGAAGAGAAAATGGTCAAAATACACAAATAAACATCAAGAGATTATTTTTCAGATGATTAGAGGTTGAGAGCTTGCATGAGATTCAGAAGACCCACAGGACCATGAGGCAGTAAAAGTGGTAACTGAGGAAGATAAAGATATTCCATCAGTCTCCATGACAGATAATTTTGGGTAGCTTATCAAACCAGAGCCTACTCTTTTATGTTAATAAAACAGAGATGTTGTAAGAGATGGAGACGTGAAAAGAAGAGTTTCTGGAAAAATCTGATGAATTAAGGAACAACAAGCCACCAGGACTAGATGGGAAATCTATCCAAGAGTTCTGAAGGAATTTAAGAATGAAGGGGGGGATGAGATACTAATGAAATCATGCAATCTATTAATAAATTGAAATACTGTCCGGAAGTACCAGAGGCTAGTTAATGGTGTAGCTATCTTTTTTTAAAAGGGTAACCTGGGAATTACATACAAGTAAACCTCCATTTAGTATCTGGTAAAAATTCTGAAATAATGATAAATTGAAAACAATTAAAAAACAGAATTAAAGGACACACAGATTATCATGATATGTCAGGGACTAATTACTATGGCTTCTAGAGAGCAGAAAGCATATCTCACTAATTTGTTAGAATTTTATCGTCTTCTGTTCTGTGTAAATTCTTATACTGCATTCATCACCATAAAAACTGAATGCCATTGAGCAGTGTATTAAGCAACACATGATTAACATTTGTCACATTCCTCTGAGGCAGTCAAAAATAGTGAATAAAGAACAACTTGTTAAACTTTCTTGGAATTTCAGAAATTTTTAACAACTTCCTAGACTAATAAGAAAATTAAGTAGTGGTAGTGTGAAGGAAACCATGGAGTAGAAAAGAAGCTAATTAAAAAGAAAAGAGTAACAACCCTCCCCCCCAAACAAATCAAGCCCTCAAATAAACAAAACCACCACCAACAAAACAGAAAACAAATGGCCAATTTTCCGAATATCAAAAGGTAACAGTAAGGTGACACAAAGTTCCACACTGAGGCCATGTACACACGATCACTTTATCGCGCATTAACGGTCATTACCATGCGATAACAACAACAGTGTACACATGTGCAATAGGGCTCTTGTGTGTCAACAGCCCAGTTGTAGCGCAATACAAAAACCACCTCAACAAGGGTGGTAGCAGTTAACGTGGAACAGCTGTTGCGCCTTTCGACTCGTGTATACGCTTACCACGCAATGATTGGCCTCCGGAAGTGTCCCAGCATTCCAAAGTCGTCCTCTCTGGTCTTCCCCCCACCCGCTCTGTGGCCATGACGAAACAGTCCCCGCCCTGTTTCGATACCCGGGATTTTCGAATGTCTCCTCTGTTTCACTTCCTCTTCTCTTCCTCGTGGAGTAGAGTGCAGCTCCCAGCTTCACTAGCAATGGCGGCCCATCGTGGAAGACGCGCACCCATTTGGAGCACAGCAGAGGTGCTGGACCTGATCAGCATCTGGGGAGAGTCCGCTGTGCAGGCGCAGCTACGCAGCAGCAGGCGAAATTTTGATACATATGGCATAATTTCTCGGGCCATGTCAGAGAGAGGTTATGATAGAGACACTGTGCAGTGCAGATCAAAGGTGAAGGAGCTAAGAATAACCTATCACCGAGCGAAGGAGACAAACCGCCGTTCAGGATCAGCGCCTGCTACATGCAGGTATTACAAGGAGATCGAAGCCATCCTCAGTGGGGACCCCACAACCAGTGCAAAGAGTCCTGTGGACACATCGGCCCCCCCCATCCACTGAATGCCAGAGCAGAGCAGGATGAGGACGTGATCGATGAGGAGGAGGAGATGGACGATGACCTGGAGCCAGGAGCTCTTCTGCACCCCCTCTGAGACATCCACCCAAGACATGAATTGCAACATGTCCTCTGAGGCGGCAGAGGGGGGTTCAGGTAAGTTTCTCTTCCGTGCAGCTATGGCTCCTGCTAAAAAATCATTGTCCGGGGCGGGGGTGCTTGCTGTCTCGGTCCCCGCTGTGCACGCTCTTTACTCTGCATTCATTAGAAGTGCATCAACACAAGCAGTGATTGTCAAAAAATCATCTGTATTTAGGTCAGTAAAGGTTTCTTCGATGTACCTCCAGAGCCTACTACTCAGGTTAGATGGGATAGCATATGTGTCTACGCTCCCGTATAAGGACACTCGGCCTCGCCAGCTGCAAAGCACAGCACTAGGAACCATGGCAGCACACAAGGCAGCAGCATACGGTCCCAGCTGGCATCCAGTGGCATGTAGGATATGTATTCTAGCTGGAAGGGGCACTCTGAGGAGAGAGAGATCGGGTTCCATCTGTGTGCCCTGTGCAGAATATTAGCCCCCAGTAAGGTTTCTATTAGGACGTACCTTGTCCGCTTCAGCAAAGCATAGGATGTTGACTGCCCTGTACCTTCCAGTGGAATGTGCTACTGGAAGGTTACACTGGTTATCTAGGCTATGTGTGAACAATAGCTTTATTCTTCTTTTTTTTATTAGATTCGACCTTCACAAGGCCGGTGTCTACCCCAGCTGACCGCATGAGAAACATTCGGCGGCGTGCTCGAAGAAACAGGGAGGATATGTCTCAGGAGCTGATGAAAACAACAGAGGCATCCGCGAGGGAGAATCGAGCCTGGAGAGAGGAATCCCAACAGAGGAAGCAGAAACACAGGGACGAACTGATAAGCATGATGAAGGAGCAAACAGAACTGCTCAAGAGCATGACTGCTCTGCAGACCAGGACGATTAATGTACGGGCTCCACTCCAGACACTTCAGCCGTGTCTGCCTCCCACACCCCGTAGTCCTTCAAAGCATTTATTTGAAGGCCACCCGTCCCCCTGGTATACTGCAACATCCAGTCCCTCACAGAGCTACTTTTTAGAGACCCGCAGCTACACCCAGCTGTAACCCCTCCAAAACCCCCCAACCACCACCATCCCTCTTTTATCTTTTAATAAAAACAGTAACAGAAAATTTGAAGAGTGGCTTTATTTGTACACAGTGAAAATCTCATAAGGTGCACTTGATGTGTCCTTGAAGTGAACTATGGGAGGGCATCACTGAAATGCTCCCTGAGTGCCTCCCTTATGTGAGCAGCTCCTCGTTGGGCCCCCCTAATACTCCTAGTGGCTGGCTGTTCGTATGCTTCCTCGAGGCGCTGTGCCTCCGTAGCCCACCGTGGGGGAAACTTTTCTCCCCTATTTTCACAAATGTTATGAAGGACACAGCATGCCGCAATTACAGCAGGGATGTTTTCCTCGTTCAAGTCCAGCCTCCCATACAAAGAGCACCAGCTCCCTTTTAAGCGGCCGAAGGCACAATCCACAGTCATTCTGCAGCGGCTCAATCGGTAATTGAACCACTCCTTGCTGCGATCCAGGTTCCCGGTGTACGGCTTCATGAGCCATGGCATCAGTGGGTATGCTGGGTCTCCAAGGATGACTATGGGCATCTCCACATCCCCCACAGTAATTTTTTGATCGGTGAAGAAGGTACCCTCTTGCAGCTTCCGGTACAGTCCAGTGTTTCTGAAAATGCGGGCATCATGAACCTTTCCCGACCACCCAGCATTGATGTCCATAAAAAGCCCCTTGTGATCCACAAGCCCTTCCTGTTTATGATCCACAAGCCCTTCCTGTTTATGTACTCAGTCGCGAGATGGTCTGGAGCCAAAATCGGGATATGTGTGCCATCTATGGCTCCCCCGCAGTTAGGGAATCCCATGGCAGCAAAGCCGTCCACAATCTCACGAACATTGCCCAATGTCACCGTCCTCCGTAGCAGAATGCGATTGATGGCTTGGCAGACTTGTGAGAGGGCTAATCCGACAGTGGACCTCCTGACTTCAAACTGGTTGGCAACCGACTGGTAGCAGTCAGGAGTCCCCATCTTCCAGACAGCAATCGCAACACGCTTCTCCACGGTTAGGGCTGACCTCATGTTGGTGTCTTTACGTCGCAGGGCAGGGGCCACCTCTGAACACAGTTCCAGAAAGGTTGCTTTCCACATTCGAAAGTTCTGTACCCACTGCTCGTCATCCCACAGCTGCATAACAATGCGATCCCACCACTCTGTGCTCATCTTTCGCGACCAGAAATGGTGTTGCACCATGTGCAGATGATCGGTGAAGGAGTTGAGCAATGCGGTGCTGTTGCTCTGCAGGGCATCGATCAGCCCCTGCTCCTCGGCGTCCTCGTCTAATTCGGAGCTCATTGCATACTGAGCAACCAGCCGAGATGTATTTAGAATGCTGAAGGCGACAGTGGAGATTAGAGCAGGATCCATGCTGTCGCAGTTGTGATTGCTTGCAAGTAGTGCGTCACTGCACTGTTGAAAATAGGCGCGAGTTGCTATTGGTAATGAGGAAGACGCAAGGGGAACACAGTGCACCACGGGAAAATGAGAGTTTACCCATGGCGCTTTGCGTTCCTTTCCTTCATCCCAGGATTCCAAGCGCCGATTGAGGGAAAATTGAACTGTGGGATAGGTTTCCAGAATTCATTGCGCTACACGGCGATATTGCAAAGAATTCTGTTGCGTTGCAAGGAGCGACGTGTGTACGCGCTCTCCTGCAATAAAGGTCACGTGTTTTTTATAGCGCGATTGCCATGTTGCGCTTTAATCTTATCGTGTGTACATAGCCTAAGACAAGTATTTCACATAATACAATTATTAATGGGTTAGAAATGGGTGTGAACAATGAGGTGGCATTATTTGCAGATGACATACAATTATTCCAGTTAATCATGTAGGAGGAGCCTGTGAGGAATTCAAAATGAACTAACCAAGCCAGGTAAATGGCCAACATACTAGCACATGAAATTGATTTTTGACAAATGCAAAATAAAAGCACATTAGAAGGACTCATTTGCACCACATGTATGCTTGCATGCACCCTCCCCTGGGTTCTAAACTGTAACCATTCAGCAAAAAATCTAAGACTACTCAATGGAAACTCTGCTATCTGTGCAAAGCAAGTAAAAAAAAAAAAAGCTGAATAAGGAATGCAATGGAAAATATTAGTGAAAATATTTGAATTCCATTTAAAAAGTCAGAAGCTTGTCTTTATTGTAAATACTGTATTGATATCTCAACACCCAGTTTCAGAAAGGACAGCACAGAAACTGATTCGGTTCTGAGACAAGTGACGAAAATTATTAGAGATATGGAAAAACTTCCTTATGAAAAAAGATTGAAAAGGCAGCACCTGTTTAGTTTAGAGAGGAGACAAAAAGATGGGATAAAGCTATGCAATGGAATTAATACAACAAAGAAGGTAAATCAGGCCATCCAGTTTACTGTTTCTTAAGAACATATAAAGGCAAAGCCCATAAAATATGTGGAAAAACTCTCACTGACTTCAATGGGCTTTAAATTGATGAAACTGAAAGACAACAAATTTCACACCAAAAAAGATTTTTTATATAACAACCCGTGGGGAACTCACTACCACAATGTATCATTCAGACCAAGAGCTTCACAGTATTCAGAAGAGGATTGAACACTGATATGGATAACTCAAAAAAAACCCAACCCACAGTTACATTAGATGAGATTTTTTAAAAAAGAAACAAAATTGGATGAGATAAACCCTCATGCTTTGAGGCATAAGCCACAACTCTAACCAACAGAGATCAAGGATGGAACTTCTCGTTTGGGCAAGTTCTTCCTTAATTGCACACTTAAGGATTTGTTGTACCTTCCTCTAGGCCAGTGGCTCCCAACCTTTTCAATAACAAGGCACACTTCAATGAAACAAACAATTCCATGGCACACCCACTTTTTTCAACTGAATCGATTTCTCAGAAACGTCACATTTACTTACATTTTCTATGGTTGCGGTCTTACTACAGAGATTTGCAACATAGTGCAAACAACAAGCTAAAGAAGGATCAAATGTATTAATGTTCCAAATCCACTGGAAAAAAATACATGTCATCTCAATTTTGCCCTTTGGCCACCTGCATTTAGAATGTTCACATTTTAGAATAAAAAAAATGATACTTTACTTTTAATTTGATGATTAATTTTCACAAGTTTTGTGAGTTGTAATTTTGGTTGGATAGAATATTGTTTAAGATGAAACAATCTTTATTTTACATTGATTTTCATTACCTTTGCACAAAATTTCAGGGCACACTTGGATAGTTCTCATAGCTCTCCAGTGTGCCACAGCAAACCAGTTGAAAACCACTGCTCTAGGCAGTTACTACAAGTCTCTGTCAGAGGAGACAGGATAACGGAATAGATGGATCACTGCTCTGGTTCAGCATAAAAAATGTTTATGTTTCTATTGTTTGAAAAATTGTCAATGTCAGTCATTTATGGAAAAAGAAGTGCCCCATCCCTACTGAAAAACAGAGAATCCAAACCCAACAGATCTAGGGCACCTGGCTGAATCAAAAGGTCTTCTGCACTGACCCAACACCCCCCCACCCCCCATATACCCTCCTATTACTTACTGGGAGATTAATTGTTGGAGTCTCACAGGATGCAGCTTCCTCTGGAATTCCCTCTTAAAGGCTCACTGGCTATGTCTACACTAGAAAAAGTTAGGTCGACTTTGTTAAGTTGACTTACTAAGGTCGACTTTAAATTGAACTTAGTAAGTCGACTTAACAAAGTAGACTAAGTCGACTTAACTTTAAGTCGACTTAGTCCACTTTGTTAAGTCAACCTAACCACCCTTAAGTCGACTTAACAAAGTGGACTTAAATGTCCACACCGTCCTTAAGTTGACTTAAGGAATCGATTTAAGGCTTAAGTCAACCTAATAAGTGGTTCTTATTAAATCAACTTAAGCTTTCATTAAGTTGACTTAATGAAAGTCTGGTGTAGACGTGGCTTAATTTAAGTCGACTTAAGCTTCCTTAAATCAACTTAAATTGCCAGTGTAGACATAGCCACGGTGTGTAGATTTGCCATAGGGGGTCTTCTCTACACTCCCCAATCCAAAAGAAATTTGCTCCTAGTGTACCTGGGTGAAATAGTTGAACTCCCAATTTGGATTTTTGTACAGAGAAATTTTGAAAAGTTTTGTAAATCCAATACAGAAATTCAAAGAATACAACTCCCCACCAGATCCAGTAGTCCCCATCATAGCAAGAGAAACACCAAATCCTTTGAGTTCATTACTTTTAACAATTGAAAAAAACAAAAACCCAAAACCACGGTGCTTTTATATGCTCTGGATTAGATCAAAGAGACATATTCTCTTACTAAAACTACCTACAAATATTTATTTTGTTCCTCACCAATGATTTTTACTCAGTCTTGGAAACTGGCAAAGTTCCCAGAAACTCAAAGTAGCACATAAAATGCCCACATAGAAAAGATGAGAAAAGCAAACTAAATATTTGCACTGCAGTTTAAGATTTCCAACATAGTATGCTAATTGCTCTGAATCAAATTATTTTATAGCAGACCAACAATTTAAAGAAACCACATAGTAGAGGTACAGTATTTCTACTGTAGTATATTTATTTATTTTATTGAAGTTATACACCCTTACTTTGACTTTTGCATAAGCTGGGCCCAAAAGTTAAGGCTGTCCCAACTAATTGATGATGACCTGTAAGTCTGCATTTTTAAATCACATATTGAAGATACATCTCCTGTACACAGAGAGAAGATAACAGAAGTCCAAAAGGGGCAGATAATTTGAGCAAGAGAGGGAAGAATTATTCAAAGCAGGCAAGTTCCACCCACTCAGAATGGAAAACTTTATGGCTTCAAGTTAGCACTATGCATCTTCTAGCAAGTTAAACTGGCCCCTGGACAATATTAATATGCAGAGTTTGACTATACAGCAAATAAGCCAAGGGCTCACTGGTTTTGCAGCAGCATTAACTGGAAATCTGCATATAAAGATTAAAAAAAAAATCCTGCCATATTCTATGTAAAGACTTTCCTTCAGCTTCGGATATGCATGTTGTCTTGTTCTAATTCTCTTTTAAACAAAAATATATGCACTGTAATCAATACCATAAAATTCAACTCCACAATTTTTGAATGCCTCCCCATGAAGTCTTCTACAGAACCCCAGTGCAGCGATATTGAACAGGATTTTTTTCCTCTCTATGTCTGCTTTTTGGAATCAGTCCTCAAAACTTAATTTCAGTGTAACACCTACCAATCACCTCACAGAGTGAGGCTTATAAAATCTCAGAACCGACAGTATAAAGACTATTAGCATGGACTGAACGGATTGTTATCCATAGTGAGTTGTGCTGAAGTAAGTTCCTGAGCACAATCTAAAATGTAAAGCACACATTAATATATGCATCATTTCAACATATAGCCAAAACAAGGGACCCTTCATTCATATTTGAAATTTTCATTTAATCACCACAGCAATTCTTTCTAATTACTGTATTCAGATCTGGGGCTATCTGGGGATATCTTGACATGTCACATGGACACCTTAGTTCTTGCAAAAATTTTGGCAAATATATTATATGTTACTCAAAATTAACTAGCATAACATGGCCTATCTGCACTAGATAAACACAGTCAACAGCATACTTTTCTGGGTAATTTACAACTAAGCCCCTAAAGCCTTTTACCCCTTCTGTACAACAGAAAAGTAACATACATTTATACTCCACATTCAGGGAAACTAACACATATTTGAATTTTAACAGTGCTTTTCACATTTTGTTGATTTCAAAGCATTTAGAAAAAACAAATACTAGTAATGGCTGAATCTGTGAGAAGTCTATGTGAGATGAGCCAGTCATTTGCTGGATTAAACCCAAGCTGCAGTGTTTGTCTAGGCAAGGCCAGGCCATTAAACAGTCAGCAATTGTTCCCACCTAACCTTGAAGAACTGAATAGCGGAAGAGAGATACAATTGGATACTGAACACTTCAACTCTAGGGCACTGATACAAATCTAGTCATTCCTGATAGGAAACAAAAGTCATTCTTACCAGAGGGATTGGGTAGATTAGATTAAATAGGAGAGAAAACAACTTTCAGTAACTATAATAAACTGGACTAAAAATAGAAACACTTTGCAAAAATTATGCACCTGTTAGCACTAATTTCTATCTTTGTTAATGATCTCTTTGGAGCAGCCTTGGGCTCAATGGGCTTGGAGACTAAACTGCTTTCATATTCCTACAGTCATCATGCCTGATCAGTGCTGAGACAAACTGGCAAGCAACATGGGGATGTTTATATGCTGTGGTGGTACCTATTCTATGGTTTGGGAATGAACTTCGGGTGCCAACGCCATCTGGACCTAAATTCGCTCCTAAAAGAAAATGACTGTGTTCACGTAATGTGCAATATTTAAATTGTGGACATTAGCTCACACAAGTAAAACAAAACAAAACAGTGAAGTCTATCAACATTAGTTCACCAATAGTATTGCAATGAGAAAATGGCTTTTTGCCAATAAATTTTGAGATTAAACTATTTCTGATAATGAGATTACAGATTAATAGATTTTAAGGCCAGAAGGGACCACTGTGATCATCTAGTCTGACCTCCTACATAACACTGGCCATAAACTTTGCTGAATTATTTCTTGCTTCAGATCCAGTAGATGTGCTTGAGCTAGACAGGAGTTTTAGAAAACATTTGTGACACTGGCTGACCAGGTCATGCTAGAGTGCATTCAGGTCAACACACTTGTGTATTAGATCAAAGCGACTGTAAATATGTTAAGTGCTTTGTTTATTTAAACTTCATAAAACTCATGGGATGTTACATGCATTGTTTTTCTTATTTGTTCCTGTCATAATGTAATAGCAAACATTTAAATGGTAAATACCCTTGTAGTTAAATTACCTATCAAATAAATCTGGTGAAATGCTAATGAAGGACTTTATCAGAAAAGGTGCTAATTCCAAAACAAATGGCAATAGTCAGCATAGACTCAAAGTGCATTCCTCCTTCTCATCAAAGGAAAAACCCACGTGGGCAGTGACATTGTCATCTTATTTTCTGTGTGAAGACACTATAAAAGGGATTCAAAGAAAAATCCTTTGGACTCTTACAAGGAAGTGCAAAGCTGAGGTCCCTAGGGTTATTCTGGGTACCCTGAAAAGACTTTTGGGAAACTGGAGGTTTATTACATCACTCCCACCATTTGAACATACAAAGCGTGACTCACCTGTTAATATATTCTACTGTCTTTAACCTCCCAAAAACTCTCATTTCCTTTTCTTAGCTAATAAACCTATAGTTAGTTACTAAATAATTGATTCCTAGCATTGTCTTTGGTGGAGGATCAGGAGTATCAATTACTAAGCAGTAAATGACTGTCTTTTAGGACTGGGAGAAACCTGATAAAGTGTAATTTTTGGTTTATGTAACCTTTTATCACAAAGTTCAGTTTGTCTGGGTGGCAAAATAGAATGGAGAGTCTAAGAAGACTGTCTGTGGCTCCATAGTAAGACTGACATAGTGAGAAATCTAATTATAGAACATAATACCAGTTCCGAGTGTCTATCCTTTTTCCTAACAATCTGCTGTGAGGCAGGCACTCCCAGTTGGGAGCCACAAGATCCAGTCTTGGTTTTAAAATTCCCGGTGATGGAGAATCCACCACAGCCCTCGATATGTTGTTCCAGTCGTTAATTACTATTGCTGATAAAAATTTGCACTTTATTTCAAGTCTGAATTTGTCTAGCTTCAACTTCCAACTATTGTTTGGATTATGTTATACCATTGTTTCCAAGATTAAAGAATCCCTGTTATTAAATTTTGTTCCTGCTGTAAATCCTTATAGACTGTGATAAAAATCACCCCTTAACCTTCTCTTTCATAAACTAAATAGATTGAGCTCCTTGAACATATCACTATAAAGCAAGTTTTCCAATCCTTTAATTATTCTTGTGCCTCTTTTTTTGGACTCTCTTCAATTTTTCAACATCCTTCTTGATGCGTGGACATAAGATCAGGACAACAACATTACAGCAATGATCAATCCAGTGTCAAATACTGAGATAGTATTACCCCCCTGTTCTTAACTATATTCCTCTGTTACTACATCCAAAGATCATACTATCCCTTTTGGCAACAGCATTGAATTGGGAGCTTATTTTTAGCTGATTACCTCCATTCTGTATGTGTGGCCTATATTCTTTGTTCCTACATGTTTGACTTCAATTTTGGTGATACTGAAACACATATGGTTTGCTTGCATCTCACCTTACCAAGCAATCCAGATCAGTTTCACTGACTTGTCCTTTTCATTGTTTACCAATCCCTCAATCCTTGTGTAATCTAATACCGTAATTTAATCAAGAGTAACCATGTTATTCTTCAATAGCATTCATAAAAATATCAAATATGGTGGGGCCAAAATCAATGCCTCTAGGATCCCACTAGAAACATACCCAATTCTATAATATTTTTATTTACAATTTCATTTTGATATCTGACAGTCATCTTTTAATCCATTTAATATGCACCATGTTGATTTTGTATCATTCTAGTATTTTTAATCAAAATGTTACGCAGCGCCAAGTCAAATGACTTACATACATTTATTATATCAACAGTATTACTTTTAACAACCAAACTTTGGTATAAAAAGTTAGTTTGACAAGATCTATTTTCCATAAACCCGTGTTGATTAACACTAATTATACTATCATTTTATAATTCTTTCTGATCAAGATCTGTACCATTCCATTATTTTGCCTGGGACTGAAGTCAGTCTGACAGATTTATAATTACTTGGGCCCTCCTGTTTACACTTTTAAAGTACTGGCACAGCATGAGTTTCCAGCTTCACAAATGCCCAAAGACTTTTTTTTTAAAATCAGCATTACAGGTCCAGAAAGCTCCTTGGATTGTTCTTTAAAAACCTCTTGGATACAAGCTATCCAGGCCCATTGATTTTAAAATATCAGTAGCTGGGTTTTCTTAACGTCTTCCAGAGTTACTTTTGGAATAGAACGTGTTCCATCACCTTCATCATCATATGAATACATCACCTGGCTTTTTCTTAGGCACAAAACAAACACAAAACTTCTTTCTTTTCTGCATTATATTATTGACAGTTCTAGAATTTCAATCTAGTAATACATCAATACTATTGTTAGGGTTCCTTTAATTCCTAATATATTTTAACTTCTCCTGAGTTTAAAACAGGAACTCTCAGTTTCTCTAAGTTACATACAGTGCTGAGTGCACTAATGTAAATATTGTAAAGGAACTCAACCCTGGAAGGTGTGGTATGATGTAAGGTGTGTTCAGGATGAATCTACTGTCATTGTTCTATAGAGAGGAGGTAGTCCCTCCCTCTGAGGAAGTGAGAGAAGGCAATCTTTCCCGGGAAATGACAACTGCAGGAGTAGAAGATAACAGATGAGGGATAGACGCAGACAAGAGGGAGTCTGAGATAGAGACACACAGAGCAGCAGAGTCTGTGAATAAATGGACAGAAAAAGGGAGAGGGTGAGAGGCCAGCCAGAAGGAAATCAGGACTGAGAGAAACTAAGGGTAAATGAAGAGACTGAAACTGAAAAGGAAAGACAGACAAGCAGAAGAGGGTCTCATCAATTTAAAACTAGCTGATTAAGTCAGTCCATGTTTGATGGCATGTTCCTGAGCTTTCATTCAAATTTGTTCCTGACGATTGGTTCTGGACATCTCCTATCTCCTATGAATATTTGGGGGGAAAAAATAGGTGCCAGTACTCAGCCAGGGACCTGGGGCTGGCAGCAGCAGGAGCTGGGGCCTCATCTCTTTGAAAAAAAGATGCCGGTACTCAGTACCCCTGAGTTACCATCACAAAAAAAGCCCTTTCTCCTATAATTGATCCATATGGCCCCAGAGATCCAGAACTGGTAAACCAAAGTCCCTCAGATCCAGTGGCTCAGGGTCTGGTTTAATGTGCACCCACACAAGCAGGCCTCACCAGAGTTGAGTCTGGAAGTTTATGAGGGGCTTGAGGCTAAAAGACTAAATTGGGCATCAGACAGAATCCAATGAAATATCTGTGAAAGAGGGAACCCCGGAGTAATAATAATTAATTAAATAACATATAAGATAATAGCCTGAACATACAGAGATGGATAAGGATTTTTTTTTAATTTAGGGGGTTATATGTAGTTAACTATATGTAGTAGTAATTTATAGAGAGAGTGTGTGTATACTTGAATCATTTTTATTATATAAATTCTTCATATATCCAGGGCTTTTTTTCCCTGCCGGTATACACAGGTACTGCGTACTAGCACCTATTTTTCCCAGGTGGGGGCCGAGGTCAGCAGGGCAGAGAAAAGAGTGGGTTTCCTTTCCCCTGCTGACCCTGACCCCCAGCTGGGCAGTGGGGCCAGCAGGATCCAGGAAAAGCGGCTGCAGGTCAGAATCCAGCCCGCCAGGGACTGGAATCTGCCCCGCGGACACCTGGGAGCTGCGGCCAGGCTGCAGATTTTTCAAATCTCTCGCCCTGAGCATGCTCAGATGCGTGGCTCAGGGTGGGAGCAGCCTGGCCAGGGAGTGACTTTAGACACCCCTGCAGCTCCAGCCTGGTAAAGGGGGAGAGGGCCAGAAATGACAGGAAACTGGCAGCGGGGGGTAGGGGCTGGAGGTCCCAAGAGGAGCGGGAAAGGGGCAGAGGGTAAGCTGAGAAGTGCGGGGAACTCGCAGGAGTGGAGGCTGAGAGGAACAGGGAAGGGGCCCAGGGAGCAGCGGAGGAAAGGCGGGGCCTAGGAAGGCCGCTGGGGGCTGGCGGTGGTGGAGGGTCCTGAGACACCCCCTTCTTCCCCCCCCCCCACCTCCCCCCGCCGCTCCTGCTGACGTACCGGCACCTTTTTCTTTTTAGAAAAAAGCACTGGATATATCTAATGTTATTGTAGGTAGATGGAACCCAGTTCTTTTTGTTCCAGTTTTAATAAAATCCCTGTTATGCTATTTCTGACAACACATTGTCTTGTCTTGTCATTAAATAACCTTCTATCACAGTACAATACCCCCCAGTTTTCTTTGGCCAAGTAAATTATACAATCAGTGTAACGCACAGTTATTAAATATTGGTCAGTGGTTTGGGGACAGGGTGACCCCAGATGTGTTCAGATTAAAGCACTGTAACCCTACTCTGAGAAGTCAGTTTATACTACAATCATGTAACAGTATAAAATAATACTTTTGAAGCCAATATTCTACAGTCCCTAACCTTCCCCTGTTTTTGCCAATGACACAGGACTATCTAAATACTTTGATGTATCATATGTATGGAACTATATGAGGAACACTTTTTAAAATAAATATTAGTATTCACTGAGGGACTGGTGATAACATTGTAGCTGAAAGCTAGAATTAAAGAATTTTAAAAATAAGCATTCAGTAGAAGCATCTCTGCACAGTTTGGCAATAGATCTAAATTATGACCTGCAACATCTCCAGACTTCAGTTTCTTTAGAGCAGATTAGAGGCTGCCAATTGTGCAAAATTATAAAATGGTTCTTAAAATCACAGAAGTTAATTATAGAAAGATATACTGGAGCACTGAATCCAGCTCCCTGACAAATCAGCTATAATCCACAGAGGGTATAAAGAGATAGTTCACTGCAACATTTCTGCACAGAACATTTTCTGAATTTTATACAATTGTAACATGCATTGTTATTGGCAATGAAATAATTCAACATAACTTCCTGGTAAGGCGGAAGAAAATGAAAGGAAGATCAATCAATTTTTTCTCATGATCATGTGTTTCATTGGAGTTTTAGGTTACCATCATTAATACACAAAGGCCTTGATCCTACAATCATTTTGTGGAGCTCACCAGATTCACAAGATTGTTATGTCTTTGTACAAATGCATAGAGAGGCTATATGTGTGTGTAAATACGGTTAAACTCTAGATGAAGACTCAGACCCACTGCACACTGGCTTGCGTACTGCTTATTCACAAATGTGAACTGTAAGTCAGTAAAAAGGAAACTGAGCAGGGTGAAGAATTGGCATTTCTAAGGAGACAGAGGTCTTAGTGTGACCTTTATCATGCGTCCCTTTAAGGCTTAATCAAGCTACTAGGCAGAAGAAAATCAGCAGCTTATAATGGGGGGCTGGGTTCCCCTGGGCATTTTGTCTGGCTCACCCATTATACCGGGTTCTTTTATGTACAATACTGCACTTGCTCTGTTTAGAATTAAGCCCTAAGTAGATATAACCAGAATTCAGTATTACATATACTATGAAAGAGGCATCTACATGGTTCAGGGTTTGGTTTTTGATCACCTACTCAAATCAAGGCCATGTCAGTAGTGATCTGTAGTTACAAGTATCTGATGGGTGTTTGGTGCTCCAAGTGAAATGATTTGGTGTTCTTCCTCTAGCACCCAGAACAATGGAGTGGTTCAAATGCACTTCTCTGCCAAAACATGATTGCACATTATAGCTCCCTCCCTGGGCAAACCTGGGGCTTTCTTCAGTTCCTCCCAATGGGGCTTTCTTCAGTTCCCTGAAAAGACTATTGCGTAAGTTGATACTTCTCACAATGCCAAAGATTTTTTCTTGATCAGTCTACCTTTTCCTTGTCTGAATTTCATGATGTATGCCAAATTATTTGAGGCTTTTATATGGTTGCAACTTCTAGGGAGTAAATTAAGGCCCCCCAAAATATTTTTGTACGAGACAGATTTTTTTAAACCCACACTTCAACCCTCATGAGTTTGAAACAAATGATGCAGCCTTAAAACCAGTGAACACTTGAGCGTGCTGTTAGTTGACCTACATAAAAGGTTACAGTCAACAGGAATCGGCATTACTATTGGAGTTGAATAGGAGTTAACTAACTCATAGCATAACAAAGGTTCTCCTTCCTACTTATCTTTATCTCCCTCAGTAAGCCTGGACAAAATCAACAAAGCAAAATCTTGAAGAACTGTAATAAAAGCTTTGTTTTTAAGGTAAAATGGAACAAAGCTAAATTCAGATAACTAAATTTTGTTCATATCTGGGTAGCACAAGGCTACCCTTAATTTGGTCTTGTCTTCATGTACTTTTATGGACTCTGAACTAGGATTATATTGCTGTATTGCTGCCATCACCAGGACAACACTGTACTCAAAATGCAAGAGAGCTGCAATCTCTCCTCACACATACCAACTTAACTGTGTGTTCTCTGACAGATTTATTTATCGCATGAGCTTTCGTGGGAGAAAATCCCACTTCGTCAGACGCTTTGACGATGGGAAACTTATTGTCAAAGCGTCTGACGAAGTGGGATTTTCTCCCACAAAAGCTCATGCGATAAATAAATCTGTTAGTCTTTAAAAGTGCCACAGGACTCTGTTTTTCTGCAATAGACTAAGACAGCTACCCCTTTGGAATTTGTGTGTTCTCTAGTTCAGTTTACAAATAAATACACAATTCAAAAGCGTTAACTTCTGCTTTTGTAAGCCTCCAAACAAATGGCTGTAGAAATAAAATGACCTTTTATTCTTGGCATTTGCAATAAGATTAATCAAATAAAAAGCTGTCTGTCCGTGGGTGGGAGGAACACAGCGTGGGTTGTGCTTGCAGAAAGCAGAGAAAAGGAACTTCTAGCATTTGCAACTTTCCTATCTTCAAAGCGTCTGACGAAGTGGGATTTTCTCCCACGAAAGCTCATGCGATTAATAAATCTGTTAGTCTTTAAAAGTGCCGCAAGACTCTGTTGTTTTATGCATGTTTCAACTTGCACATTTATGGCAGGGGAGGGGAAGGTCACTTTAAAATCAATCTGCTGATCTTCAAATTCTATTTTTCCCCAAAGTAAAGTGTTTTGGTTTCGAAACATTCCCTTTTGGCTGAATTGCTTATTCCACAAGGCTGTGGTGAGCCCAGCTCAAGCTTTTGGCTTTAAAGTCCAGCTTTTTAATAATGTCAGAACAATAGACAATTTTTAAAACACAGGCTAATGCTGGCTTTACTGATGTCAGCAAGATCAGTTTGCAAATGTACTTGCAGATATGCTCTAGTGATCAAAGGTAGTGAGTTCATCTCTATAAATCACAATTACATTTGTACGGCATCATGACAGACTGTTTAATGCAGTTCTTACGAACAACACACGGAGGTTATGAGATTGTGAGAAGATGGCATTTTTGTTCAGGCGCAGCCTGAAGAACATCTCTTGAATTATTAAAATATAAAGGATGCTTTGATGGCTCTTTGGGTCATTTTTTAAAAATGAAATATAAAAATAACAAAACATAGATCAATCACGTTCTCATTACTTTGCTAACATGCTTCTATATTTTGTCAGACTTCTGCTTTCTGAGTGCTTGGTTTGCATTTTCAAGCTTTTCACCACATCCAGAAGTGCTAGAAATGTACTTTGTTTTGAAATGAAAGCTGAGATCCCATTTGACTCCGGGAGCTGGGACTTCAAGAAAAAATACTACCATAATGTGAGACTCCTGATAATATCAGGAGACTCAGCAACACCATTGCAGATTTAATGTCACTAAGTGAGACTTCTTATTTTAATTGATCTTTATTGTAATTTCTGCCTAATTCCTATTCTGAATACCACCTTACAATCAACAGAAAAGGAGCATAAGATATTTGAAACAAAATTAAAACCTAGGAGAATATGTCCTTACAGATCTTATTCCATATGGACCCAATTCCTAATCAGGTCCCAACGCAGTTCCACAGGTTTTCATTTATAAAACTTCTCCTTGTATTCCTAGAGGGCATGAACTCCATCTTAAGCACAGAATGCCACTGCAGATCTTCTTCCTACTTGGAAATACACTTATCGATGACTTTTCCCACATTCTGCACCCTTGATAAACTTTCAGACAACAAAATAGCCCTTTGAACCTTCCCACTCTATGCTGATGCCATCATTAAACTAACTGATTAGAGGGAAAGCAAGCACAGCTGACAATAGAGGTACTTTATCCTGTTTAAATGCTATCATCTCTGATCTTTGGGATACCTTCCTATTTTAATTAGTCAGCCCAGACACACCAAAATAGTTCAGTATTCAGGATTGTCACAGTCCTTACTTTCAGTTTCAATATATCAACACGAATGAAAAATTATCAGGAATTAGCTCAGAAAATGCAGACATACCGCAAGACTAGCTGGGTGGTCTTGCAAGAATGCAATACGCTGATACCTGAGGAAAGTAAATTTGGGTCCCAAGCTCAGAATCCTCATCCCTCACCAGCTGGGACTGGAAGTACTGTGGAGGAAGCACGGTTGGGGAATGGAAACATACTACTTACCAGGTGGTCATGGGCCCTTCCACCAGGCACAAAGCTGCAAAAAGTGCCACATTCCATTCGGCCTCCTATTGTGAATGGCTTTTGTGAAAGGGCAATAGGATAAAATGGGAAGAGGGGAAATATACAGTGATCCGAAGCATTCCAAGAGGTGCATGGAGGATCTCCTGGGATAACAAATTGGATACATCGTGAATACTTTCATACCAGACTGAAAAAACTGCCACATAAGATTGTCACTAAATTTAAGCTAATTCAGAGGCATAGCATCCACATAGATATTTTTTCTCTCTCACACACAGACACCATGAGAAAATTTAATTCCCATCATTATGTTTAACATTTGCTACTGCAAGATTTAAAATGAAATAACTTAGACTTGGACCAGAACACCCTTCTGATGATATAAAATTACAGTATGTTTGTTAGTCACCACTTTATAAACTGTAAGAATCATAGAATCATAGAAGATTAGGTTGGAAGAGACCTTAGTATGTTATCCAGTCCAACTTCCTGCTCAGAGCAGGACCAACCCAACTAAATCATCCCAGCCAGGGCTTTGTCAAGCCACACATTAAAATCTCAAGGATCGAGATTCCACCATCCCTCTAGGTCAGCAGTTCTCAACCATTGTGTCGGAACACATTACCCGGTTGCCACACTGTAGTAAGTGTATTGCATAGAACTGGGTGGGGGGGTTAGAATCAACCTGGGGGGGCGGCTGGTGTGTCCTGTAGGGTCATGCACGCCACCAAGCGTGTTGTGACCTGCAAAAGGTTGAGAACCACTGCTCTAGGTAACCCAGTCCAGTACTTCACCACCCTCCAACTGGAGTTCTTCCTAATATCCAACCTAGACTTCCCCCATTGCAACCTGAGACCATTGCTCCTTGTTTTATCATGTGCCATCACTGAAAACAGCCTAGATTCATCCTCCCTGGAGCCCCCTTCAGGTAGTTGAAGGCTGCTATCAAATACCCGCCCACCCCACACACTTTCTTTCTGCAAACTAAACAAACCCAGTTCCCTCCGCCTTTCTTCATAAGTAATGTGCTCTAGGCCCCTAATAATTTTTATTGCCCTCTGCTGGACTCTCTCCAATTTGTACACATCTTTTCTGTAGTTGGGGGGGCCCAAAATTGAACACAATACTCCAAATATGGCCTCACCAGTGCTGAATAGAGGGGAATAATCACTTCCCTTGATCTGCTGGCAATGTTCCCACTAAAGCAGCCCAGTGTGCCATTAGACTTACTGGCAATGTATCCAGCTTCTTATCCACTGTAACCCCCAGCTCCTTTTCTACAGAACTTCTGCCTACCAGGGGTCTGCAACCCAAAAGATAAGAGGAGCCATTTCCAAAAATTCTTTCGATAGCCATCGAGAGCCGCAGTAGGTGTAGCCTTCTGGTGGTGGGTACGGAGATCTGGGCCGAGGTGCCTGCTGCAGAGTCCCCTGATGGAGGGGGAGGAGCCTGGAGCTGCGTGTGGGCTGCCCGCAGGATCCCCTGGTGGCTGAGGGAGCACAGAGCCACAATGGGGCAGCCAAAGAGCTGCATGTGGCTCCCGAGTCGCAGGTTGCAGACCACAGGCCTAGCCAGTCGGCCCTCAGTCTGTAGCAGTGCATGGAATTCTTACATCCTAAGTGCAGGACTCTGTACTTGTCCTTGTTGAATCTCATTCTCCCCCCCTCCTCAATCGTCCAATTTGTCTAGGTCACTCTTGAATCCTATCCTACCCACCAGCATACCTCCCACTTCCCCCAGCTTAGTTTCTTCTGCAAACTTGCTGAGAGTGTAATCCACCCCATCCTCCAGATCATTAATGGAGTTGTGGAATAAAACCAAACTCAGCACCAAAAGAAGGATAACAAACAAGGAGTCCTATGATATATTCAAATACAAATATATGTTGTTAGAAGGCAGTATAACTGTTAATATATCTAAACACTCTCCACCCCAATGGATAACTAATTATTATTAAATGTAGATGCTGTGATTTAGTCAGCAACTAAACAGAAATCCATTATCTACATTACTACATAGTAGAATATTTCCAATGTACTCTGTGCATCTTAGTTGCAAAAATATAATTGTTTTGTTAATCATGACTTAGTTTGATCTGTGATTTCTGATTTTCATATTATTTTCATATAAGCCCTATTAATTGTCCCTATCTAACATGAAATAGTAAATGATGAATTAGCACACTTTTTCTTTATGCAAGTTTTTTCTTTATGAAGTGACAATTATAGCATCACCTTCACCTAAAGGAGTATCTCAAAGGTACAGTGGGAGTGCTATTTAAAAATTTTGAGAACACTAAGGAAAGTTCCAGGGGGAGTGCTACAAGGGAAGCAGAATCAAAACTCATCTCTTTGACTCAACTAGAGTATTTATTACTAATTAAGTTCCAGTTTCAATTAATTTAAGAAAGCCACAAGGGAGATTTTACAACATCTAGATATCCCTGTAAGTCTTCATTCACTGCTGAGAAAGCTAACATGTGGAAATGCCTCTGGGGCAGGTGAGCAAGGTGTTAGTCTGCCTGCAACACATTAGTAGCACTTACTCAGTGGCTTTGATCTGATAAGTACCCTTTGTGAGGAATCTGACTATGTGAGAACGTGAACTGAGAAGCTGGGACCCAAATGCAGCCGCTCTACCTCTTGAGGGAAGGAAAATCTTGAACAGCTGTCAATCAGCTTCTCAAAGTCCTTTAGTGAATTTTGGAGGCCAGCTTGAGCTGTGAGGATGAGGAAAATATAGAACAACATGGTTCTGGAAGGGACAGAGTACTGTAGACAGGGGTTGACATGATTTTCCAGGTCAGGTTCTCCAATGCGTACCAGCAGAAATTGTTTGGTACTTGGCTATCAGACATCACATTTCACCCCCTCATGCCACCCTCCCAGGGGCAGGAGGCGTTCCAGCCCCACCCCCACCTACCCCATGGAGGGGGGCCTTTACCTGTGGGGGGACGGGGACATGAGGTTGCGGAGGGAGTGAGGCCTGGGAGGAGCCAGCAGTAAGGGCTGCTGGGGTCCAGATCCGGCCTGGAAGCCGGGGCCAGCGGCGGGGACTGGATCCAGCCCAGGGCCAGAGGCAGCAAGGACCGGATCCGGCCTGGGGCTGGTGGTGGCAGCAGGAGCCGGCAGCCAGATCCAGCCCAGGGGCCGGACCACCTGAAGGCAGCAGGGTGGGGCAGGCCAGCAGGGCTATGCCCGGCCCCTGGGCCGGCCCTCCCTGCACCTAGGGCAGAGCAAGCAGGCCCAGGGGTGGAGCACGTGGGGCCCAGCCTCTGGGCCAGCCTGCCCCAGACGGCTGGGTACCTGCCGCAGGCGGCCTCCGGGACCAGAGCCAGCTTTGCCCCCCTCGCCCCACAGGTGGCCTCAGCCTCCTGGTACAGGCCCGGCTCCCACCCGCAGGCGGCCTCAGCCTCTGGGGCTGGAGCTGGCTCCCCGCGCGCCCCCACCGCCGCAACAGGCAGCCTCTGGGGCCAGGGCCTGGGCTCCCCATGCTGGCAGCCTCGGCCTCCCGGTCCAGGAGAGAAAGAATCAAAGGTGTGCCAAAGAATCAATGGACACAAATCTGACATCAGAAATTGCAACACTGCAAAACCTGTAGGGGAACACTTCAATCTTCCTGCTCACTCCCTTAACGACTTGTTAATAGCTGTGTTGAAACAGATGAATAACAAATCACAGCTTCAAAGAGAGACTGCAGAACTCGAACTTATATGCAAATTTGACTCAGGCTATGTACACACGATCAGATTAAAGCGCAACAAGGCAATCGCGCTACAAAACTCACGTGACCTTTATTGCGGGACAACGCGTACACACGTTGCTCCCTGCAACGCAACAAAATTACACGCATTATCGCGGTTGAGCGCAATGACTTCTGGGCACCTATCCCATCGTTCCATTTTCCCCTAAGTTGGCGCTATGAATCATGGGATGAAGGAAAGGAACGCAAAGCGCCATGGGTAAAGTGTCAGTTTCCTATGGTGCTTTGTGTTCCCCTAGCGTCTTCCTCGTTGCCAATAGCAACTCGCGCCTATTTTCAACATTGCAGTGACGCAACGCACCACTTGCAATCAATCGCAACAGCGACAGCATGGATCCTGCTATGATCTCCATTGTCGCCTTCAACATTCTGAATACATCTCGGCTTGTTGCTCAGTACGCAATGAGCTCCGAGTCAGATGAGGACACCGAGGAGCAGGGGCTGATCGATGCCATGCAGAGCAACAGCACCACGTTGCTCAGCTCCTTCACCGATCATCTGCACACGGTGCAACGCCGTTTCTGGTCGCAAGAGACGAGCACCGAGTGGTGGGATCGCATTGTTATGCAGCTGTGGGATGACGAGCAGTGGGTACAGAACTTTCGAATGCGGAAAGCAACCTTTCTGGAACTGTGCTCAGAGTTGGCCCCTGCCCTGCGACGGAAAGACACCAACATGAGGTCAGCCCTAACTGTGGAGAAGCGTGTTGCGATTGCTGTATGGAAGATGGCGACTCCCGACTGCTATCGGTCCGTTGCAAACCAGTTTGGAGTCGGGAGGACCACCGTCGGATTAGCCCTCTCACAAGTGTGCCAAGCCATCAATCGCATCCTGCTACGGAGGACAGTGACATTGGGCAATGTTCGTGAGATTGTGGACGGCTTTGCTGCCATGGGATTCCCTAACTGCGGGGGAGCCATAGACGGCACACACATCCCTATTTTGGCTCCAGACCATCTCGCGACGGAGTACATAAACAGGAAGGGCTACTTCTCCATGGTGCTGCAAGCACTCGTGGATCACAAGGGTCGTTTCACGGACATCAATGCTGGGTGGTCGGGAAAGGTGCATGATGCCCGCATTTTCAGGAACACTGGTCTGTACCGGAAGCTGCAAGGGGGCACCTTTTTCCCTGATCAAAAAATAACAGTGGGGGAGGTGGAGATGCCCATAGTCATCCTCGGAGACCCAGCATACCCACTGATGCCATGGCTCATGAAACCCTACACTGGGAACCTTGATCACAGCAAGGAGCGGTTCAATTACCGATTGAGCCGCTGCAGAATGACTGTGGAGTGTGCCTTCGGCCGTTTAAAAGGGCGCTGGCGCTGTTTGTATGGGAGGCTGGACTTGGCGGAGGACCAGATCCCTGCCGTGATTGCGTCATGTTGTGTCCTCCATAACATTTGTGAAAGTAGGGGAGAAAAGTTTTCCCCTACGTGGGCTACGGAGGCACAGCGCCTCGAGGAAGCATTCGAGCAGCCAGCCACTAGGAGTATTAGGGTGGCACAAGGAGAAGCTGCTCGCATAAGGGAGGCACTCAGGGAGCATTTCAATGATGCCCTTCCCTAGTTAAGTTCCATGACGCATGAGGTGCACCTTAGGATCATTTCAATAATGTGTATAAATAAATGCATTCTTCAAAGTATTTGTTACTGTTTTTATTGAAACCTGAAAGATGGGTTTGGGGTTACAGGTTGGTGTAGCTCCGGGTCTCGTAAAAGTAGCTTGGGGGGGGGGCTGGATGTTGTCCTGTACCGGGGTGGAGGGTGGCCTTCAAAGAAATGCTTTGAGGGACTGCGGTGTGTGGGAGGCATACACGGCTGAACTGTCTGGAGTGGAGCCCGGACATTTATCGCCTGGGACTGCAAAGCTATCATGTTCTTTAGCAGTTCTGTTTGCTCCTTCATGACGCTTATCAGTTCGTCCCTGTGTTTCTGCCTCCTCTGCTGGGATTCCTCTCTCCAGGCTCTATTCTCCCTTGCGGATTCTTGTGTTGCTTTCAGCAGCTCGTTAAACATATCCTCCCTGTTTCTTCGAGAACGCCGCCTAATGTTTCTCATTCGGTCAGCTGGGGTAGACACCGGCCTTGTGAAGCTCAATTCTAATACAAAAATAACAATATAGACATTGTTAACACATAGCATAGATAGCCAATGTAACCTTCCAGTAGCACATTCCACTGGAAGGTACAGGGCGGTCAACACACTACGCTGCGCTGAAGCAGACAAGGTACATTCTAATAGACGGCTTACCGGGGGCTAAGAATCGGAAGAGGGCACACAGATGGAACCCAATATCCCTCTCCTCAGAGTGCCCCTTCCATCTAGAATACATCTCCTACATGCCGCCGGTAGCAGGCCGGGACCGTATGCTGCTGCACTGTGTGCTGCCATGGTTCCCAGGGCTGTGCTTTGCAGCTGGAGAGGCAGAGTGTCCGTCTTTGGGAGCGCAGACACAAACGCTCTCCCATCTAACCTGAGTATTAGGCTCTGGAGGTACATCGAGGAAACCTTTTCTGACCTAAATGCAGATGATTATTTTACAATCACTGCTTGTATTGATGCCCTGCTAATGAATGCAGAGTAAATAGCGTGCACAGCGGGGACCCGCAAGCACCCCCACCCCAGACAATGATATTTTAGCAGGAGCAGAGCTGAATGAAGGAGAAACTTACCTGAACCCCCCTCTGCCGCCTCAGAGAACAAGCTGCAGTTCAAGCCTTGGGTGGACGTCTCAGCGGGGCTGCTGAAGAGCTCCTGGCTACACGCGGTTGCGCTTTCCTCCGTGTCATCCTCCATCTCCTCCTCCTCCTCCTCCTCCTCAACAATGTCCTCATCCTGCTCGGCTCTGGCAATCACCGGACGAGGAGGGGCTGAAGTGTCCACGGGACTTTTGGCAGTGGTTGTGGGGTCCCCGCTGAGGATGGCTTCTATCTCCTTATAGTACCTGCATGTTGCAGGCGCTGATCCAGAACGGCGGTTTCCCTCCTTCGCTCGGTGATAGGTAATTCTGAGCTCCTTCACCTTTGATCTGCACTGCACTGTGTCTCTATCATGCCTTCTCTCTGACATGGCCCGAGAAATTATGCCAAATGTGTCATAATTCCTCCTGCTGCCGCGTAGCTGCGCCTGCACGGCGGACTCTCCCCAGATGCTGATCAGGTCCAGTACCTCTGCCGTGCTCCAAAGGGGTGCGCATCTTCCACGGCGGGCCGCCATTGCTACTGATGATCGGAGCACAAACACACTCCACGAGGAAGAGAGCAGGAAGTGAAACAGACTTGAAATTTGAAAATCCCGGGAATAAGTTCGGGGCAGGGCGGGGACAGTTTCGTCACGGCCACAGAGCGGGTGGGGAGAAGACCAGAGAGGACGACTTGGGAATGCTGGGACAGTTCCGGACTCCAGTCAATGCGCGGTAAGCGTACACACGAGCTCAAACGCGCAATATATGATCCGCAACAGCTGTTACCACTCTCGTCGGAGTGGTTGTTGGATTGCGCGACAACAAGGCACTTAACGCGCAAGAGCCCTGTTGCACGTGTGTACGCCGTTGTTGCTATCGCGCGGTAATGAGCTTTAATGCGCGATAATCTGATCGTGTGTACAAGGCCTCAGTTGTCTTGGGGTTAAACAGGGACTATGGATTTTTCTCGCATTACAACAAGTGATTTGACCTCCCCCTCCTCTATGTGCTGTTCCCCAGTGTTTTGAATCCTAACACCTATTTTGATTTGCTGTTACAGCCTGACCTGATGCTATGTCATACACTCCCCTGCATTTAATTTCCTTCCACTCTGTAACTTTCCTATCTTCAAAGCGTCTGACGAAGTGGGATTTTCTCTCACGAAAGCTCATGCGATAAATAAATCTGTTAGTCTTTAAAAGTGCCACAGGACTCTGTTGTCTTTCTACAATAGACTAACACGGCTACCCCTTTGGAATTGGGACTCTCAGTGATAGATAGGTTGGTGATCACGTGATTGAGATGGGCTGCCTGGATGATAAGTATGAAAGAAGAGCAACTAGCAAAGGAAGCATGGGAGGAAGAGGATAGCAAGAAAGGATATGGAAGGCTAAGGAAATAATGGCAGGACTCTGTTAGGAGTCTCTGAGCAGCACTGTTTTGGCCGGACGTCCCCTTCACTGCAATATTACTTGAGTTCTGTCATAGCAGCAGCCTCAGGACTGATGATGGAGCAAGTTGCAACTTGACAAATCACTGCTAAATACCTTTTTTCATAGTCCCATGCAATTCTCAGAGCTTCTTTTCCACCATGAATAAAGCCTCCATTGTAAAAAGTAGCATGTTTTCAGTTCCTTCATCAGCATGAGATTGCCATACAGCAGGGATTCGTATTTGGTCAGTCTCAATTTGCACTCAATCTCACAGAAACTATCAATAGTTATAAAAATCTAGCACTTTTACATGCCATATATGTAAGCTTGACAGATTCATTTTTTTAAATCATTTTGACAGATACCAATGTTTACTTTTATTTATAGTTTTTATTTTCTTTTCCAAATACAACCCACATAACAAAATACCAACTCCATCGTAAGTCATAAAGTAAATAAAGAGGGTTAGGATCAAGGAGTGGAGGTGAAGTGACATTTTTCTTCCATGTCCACTTTAATCATAGACCTCTAAAAAGTCAGCCCAAATGGCTTTGAATTTTTCAGGAGCTTTCTTTCTGTGGAATACCAGTCACTTGGTAGCTGCAAGTTCCGCCATATCATAGAGGCAGACATCAATATTTGATTGACTTTTCATTTTTGGAGAATTCATTTTTTAGTGCTTAAAGTTGCATACTGGAACCATGCTGCTTTGTTACTATGCAATCTCAAAGTATCAGGATTATGTCCAAGAATGAAATGTAGGGGGCTCCAGTTTAACATCCAATATCCAAAATTGCTCCTTGGATCCACCCGAGATCAGCGATTCTTGATACCCGGGCTGTCCCAAAACATATGATTTAATGTAGCATCAAGGGAGTTACCCTTCCATGGTCACCAATTATGAGGCCCATTACTATTAGCTTATATGGGACCAGTATTTTTGAATAAACTGCAATCTCAGATTTATAGCTGCTTTTTTAACATGAGATCTAACTGGATTCCACTGGGTCAGAGACAGTTTGTGTATCCAAATCTTTATTCCAAGCAACTCTCAAATTATGTCTTTTGCAGAATATCTTGAGCCAGAAAATTGTAAAAGGATAACACTGGCTGAGTAGATCCAGGAAGTTTTCCCCTAAATAACAACAGTTCTGAAGGCTCTGGAGCTCCCAATGACTCAAGTTCAAATACATTCGCAAGTACATGCTTTAACTGGAGATATGTCCATGCTCTGCAGCAGGGCAAGCCAAATTGTTGCTGAAGATCTACAAATGGTTTAAATTAACTGAGCTATGACACAATCATAATTCCTCTGTCCAGCCAATCCCTACACATCATGGTTTAGCCACCAATTTGAAGGAAAGGATCGCTCCATAGACTGCCTTTACATGGAAGAATGGATGAAGCAGAACTTTCTAGCCAAGTCTGTGCTAGAAAGCTGTTATTGTGGGAATTCTGTTTTGAAGCATTTTTCTATTTTTATGAATTTAAATTTTCAGAATTGTGGGAAATTGGTGAGGAAAGGTCAGACAGTAATTATTTAATGACACTAGATGTTGAGTTGCAAACAGTTAAAGCTTTATAATCATTAAAGCACAAATTTCAATATCATGTCAAAATATACCAAGTAAATATCCTTTGAGCAAACTAAGTTTTAAAGTAACTGTACATTTCAATTATTGGCTGAAATATTTTTTCATCCATTTGTGTGAATATGGTCAAATCAACATTTATTAACTTTTACTTTTAATCTAGTCCTTCTAAACCCAATGATGAGTAACTGAATTTTAAGGATATTAATTCATTGAGGCAGTGACATCTCAATAAACCACAAGCATAAAGTTTAACTGCTTACAGACAATTTAAGAGCCTTCCATTACCATTCATTTTTTAAGTATGTAATATAGGGATACACATTTAAACTTAGAGAAGTTTTTTTTTAAATTTTCATTTTTTTATTCTCTGTCCTGCTTCCCCCTTCTTCAATAATGCATCTTTGCTAATGCTTGTGCTCACAGCCATGTCATTTTATATTTTAAATTGCTCATGTATTAAAAAGCTAAATCATAGGGTGTTCAATGTTCTTGCAATTCAGCTTCTTTTTAATAAAAGAAAGTTAAGAAAAAGTGGGGCAGCCACCCGGGGTGGAAAGCTTTTGAAAGCTGCAGCTGCAGCTAACAGCTGATTTTTTTAAATCAGCCATTATCTTCTCTTCTAATCATGTGGGCTCGGACACAGCTTTCAGTAAATCACAAATTTACCCACACAGGCACCGCCACTTAGAATTCATGCTTTTTCTTGAAGGAGCTAAAATAGGAACTGTAAACTCCAGAAAGCAGTATGTGATAACCCACAAAGGGGCCATTAGCACATTGCAGGTGGACAAGTGAAGCCTGATACAAATGGCAGGGGTCAGTGTCAGATAATAAATACAATTAATCCTATTTATATTATTTCTACACACTACATTGTGTCAGATAAAAGGTGGCAAAACCTTAACGCAGTGCTGTCCTTGGTGTACTGGGAACAAACAATTCCATGGGGTCGCCAAGGCAGAAGGAGAGTTTAAAGTGTATACTCTCTCATTTCTTATTCCATATGGGGCAGAGCAGAAGTTCTAAAGCTCATCGGTTTTTGGCCCTTCCGTCTCTAATATCAGCATATAGCAGCTTGTACATTTAAAAACCAACTCAAAACCCAAACCCTGCCAAAACAAAACACTACATTGCACACACACACAATTCTCCCTCAGGGAAAGGCTGAAAGAAAGAATGAACTACACATGACAGATGTGAGATGTCACTGAATGCATTATTGGACACTACACGGACAAGGCCAATAAAACAACCGATAGAGAACCAAATAGAACCCTGTCTTGAGGAATGCACTTGGGAAGAAAATTCATTCACTGCTGATGATTCAAAACATCAGATCTTATTGGAGAAATCTCATCCACTCAGAAAAGGCACTTAAAGTAACTTCTCTGTCCCAACTCAAATTTTAGAATTTTTAAATCACAGGGATTGGACTGTTCAGGGGACTGCCTGGCAATAGGGCTTCCAAATTTTTAACTGCACAGTCATTCAAACCATCATTCAAATCATGAAAAGATTTCTATTCAGATAATCAGGAGTATACTGTGTCCGCACACCATTTCTTAAATTTGCATTGTTTGTTGAAAGCTCTTTTTCACATCCTCTTTTTATTTCTTTTTTTTTTGTGAACACACAATTAAGATACACTAAAACCCTGCGTTTTGTCCCTAAAATTTTTCCTCAGATTAAATTGCTTTCCCTACTTCTTCCATTTATTGTAGCCAGGATAAAAGATATGAAGTAGATTTATAATATAGAGGTGAAATATAAGCATTAATTGATGTTGTAATAGAGGGCCTAGAGACTTTGGCTGGCTAAAAGGCTCAGCTTAGCCACGCAAGGCCTTAGGCCTGAAATAGGTTGACTTGTTTAGTTCACTGAGCAATGAACTGTATCAAAATATTGCAAAGTTACAGTTTTGGGCAATGTGTTGCAAGGTCTTAGTTAATATCACAAGATAACATCTTGGGGAATCTTATCTCGATCATAATAATAATCTTATCTTATTATGATGATAATTTGATGTTAATGAGTAAAAAAATAACTAATGAGGTAGTTTAGGAAAAATGGGGCAAACTACAACTTGTGGGATGTAAAAATACAGATAAGAAAAAAGGGGTTGGAGCCTTTATGCATAAGTATGAGTCCAGTAGAGGTAAGCAAAACTCAGGATAAAAGGTGTTGCCTGGCTTCTATGCTGGGAGTAATGCACTGGGAGACCAGAGACCAGGATCACAACAATGAAAATGAGGAGGAAGATAACTGACATGCTGGGGTCCCCCACTAGGAGATATGAATTATGCTAATCATAGGGCTAAAAGCTTTGCACCAGCTATCCATCTGCTATTGTATTTCAGGGTTTGTGGGATGCTTTATCTGTAGAGCTGTGCACAGATATAAAATTTATATCCACAACTGATATGCAAAAATAGTCCATGGATATAAAGTGAATATCCACAAATTTGCAAGGCTCTAAATGTGCATCCACATCCATTCACAGTCCACAAAAATGTTCTGCAGGTATCAGTGGCTATGTCTACACTAGAAAAGGTAAGTGAACTTAATAAGGTCAACTTAACTTTTCTAGTGTAGACATAGCCCCTTGTTGACCTTATTAAATCGACTTAATAAGGTAGATTTAGGTACTAATCCCCGTCCACACTGGCTTTAAGTCAATTTAAGGAGTTGACATAAGGCTTAAGCCGACCTAAAATCAGGTGTTATTAAGTCGATTTAAGCTTTCTTTAGTCAACTTAAGGAAATGCTTAAACCAATTTAATAAAAGCCCAGTGTAATACTTTGTTTAGGTCGACTTAAGCCTCCTTAAGACGACCTAAGCTGCCAATGTAGATGCGCCCAGTGAGTATAAAGATTTGAAGGGTTCTATTTATCTGTTTAGTGGATTTGTGGTAAATTGCACTTATATCTCATGTGTTTCCAGGGTCTCTCATTCTGATGATATTGATGATAATATTCCTGATCCTGTAGCCCTCAGGAAACTCAACTTTTATTGACCACTGTAAGCTAAGAGATTAGTCGATACAGCAATCCATTAACGAGCCTACATTATCTACTTACTCTCCTCTTCCCTTTCTAAAACAGTTTTTGTTAGTCCATGGGTTCTTGAAGGGCAAAGAACAATGTCTTTTTTTTTTAAAGCTACTATACACAGAAAGAAACTTTTACTAACAGATTTTCAAGAATTTTAAAAACTCTTTACACTGAATTATCAGAATTGCAGGAACCTGTTGGATGCAAATAACAGCTGAGATTATGTACTTGTGCTGCATGTGCACCTTAATAAGGAAGGCAATCGGACCAACAGAGAATACTTGGTGTGGGGACCTATTGTCACTATAGATGACTCTATCTTAAAAATAATGGTTTCCTCAAACCAACATGGGATTGACTAGGATAAGAACGTTTGTGATCTATTTATCAATGTGACTGAAGACTGTTTTCCAAAATGTGCTGTGTATCACAACACTTTATGTGCCCACATAACCCAACAGCACCATTTCTTTACCTTCTGAAACTGAAGAAGTGGTGTTGAAACATCACAAAGCTCCAAATGGGTAGAGCTTACAAATCATGTAAATTTTTTCCAATGGCATTGACTGCATGCCATGGAGTGTTCAGCACAGCCAAACCTGCACTCTGCTACGAGCTATGGCGCTATTTAATTCTGAAGTGGCAGTGAGGTGGGTCAGATGATAGGCCCCAGAAACAGGCAACACACAGCCCCTTATCCTCCTCAGACCTTTGCTCAGAGATGGGGCGGTGGAGAGCTTTTGGGCACTGTAAAGCCTTCTTCATGTTTCTGGGTAGTATAATAAAACAAATATTTAAAATGTTATTCTCCCCCCCCCCACACACACACACCCCATTCACCCATCAGAAACATTTCCTGGTATTTTCAGACTGTGGACTTTGCAATATGATATGTCTGCTGACTCCAAAGGTCATTTGGCCTTTAAAAGACCTGCACTTTTTTAGGGTCACTACTTATTGTATAAGGCTTTTCAACTTCCATTGTTTTCACTATTTTAATACTAATTTGCCTTGCAACAGACATAAATCAACTTCATTCTTTTAAAAATATGTTTCTTTCTAGAAGTAGGAGGCTGCAGCCAACCTTTGTATAGCTATCCAACCCAGAGCATATGCCAGGGAGAGCATCACCACAAAGCAGAGAATTTACAAGGACTGTAGGCTCTTCACACTGTTAAAATGGATTTCTATCTCCAATCTAGTAGCAGATGGAGCTGAAGTGATTCAAGATTTATTCCCATGACTTTAAAAAATAGAGCATAAACCAACTCTTAAATATCAGTTAAACACTCCAGGAACTCATCAAGGCTGTAATAAGAGTTGCAAACAGTACTCCTTTTCACACTAAGGGCATGTCTACATTGCCCCATAGTCCAATAACTCCCCTGTGTGAATGTTGCAAGCATGAAGTTAAAGGTCCCAATGCACACTACTATTCATACCTTTTACTCCAAACTGCAGGGCAGTGCAGACATACCTTAGACCCTAATGCCCAAAACTACTACATTCAGATTGATCCCTGTACCTTCCCCACTCAACAAAGCAGGGCCCTTTGGCATATACTACATATGAAACCACAGAGGGCACAGCTCATCCAGATAATTGCACTCCTACCCTCCCTCCCACCAGACACCTTGGCTATGTCTACACTGGCAAGTTAGTTCGAATTAAGGAAGCTTAATTCGAACTAACTTAAGCCTTGCCTACACTAGGCTTTCATTAGTTCGAATTAAGGGCTTCCTTAATTCGAACTAATAAATTCACTTATACTTTTCAAAGTAAGGGTTAATTCGAACTAGCTAGGCCATGTTAGTTCGAACTAAGTGGCACATTGAGCTCAATGCAATTGACTAATTCGAACTAAGCAAGTGCCATGCATGGCACTTGCTTAGTTCGAACTAAAATTTTCTAGTTCGAATTAAGTTAATTAACTAATTCGAACTAACTTTAGTAAGAGTAGACATAGCCCTTGTGAGCTTGTTCTCTTGTGCAGCTCTCCCCTCATCTCTCAGTTCCTTTTCTACAATATATTTTCCTGCTGACACTGCTTTCTTCCTCAGCCACCTTCCATCTCCTGTGTGAAAATGGATCACCAGAAAC